>JAZHYW010042298.1:0-54599 GCA_037355805.1 Ixodes ricinus | reverse complement strand
GAAACGACCCACGACAACAACAAGAAGGTAACAAATAAGAAGAAAATGAGAAGTGGACGCCAAGCGTAGCTTTTTACATTGCATGTTCCATAATCAATCACTAAAACAAAACGTCAAGTTTTTTTTGCCTTTTTCTTTATTGTCAGTTTAGCGCCTTTTCACGAAGACTGTCTGTAGACATTGATAAAGAAGCGAGAAACGGAACAACCGAACTACAAGCAAGTACTTTAAATTGCCAACAAAGCCTCCCCCGGCTGGTGTTTTTAAAAACAACCCTACTTGAAGAGGTGCGATCTGTGCCGTGGCTATTTTGGGGGCTCTCTTTTTATTTATCTATTCACTCATATCCGTACCCCAAGTTCGTTTATAGTAGACCACATATAGAATATGAATTGTAGTTCAATGACGCGCGTCAGAAGATTGCGCCGCAGGGCGTAATATTCAATTCGTAGCTATTCGCCACTTTCAACGATGTTAACATCGGTGCAAATCAGCTCCTAACAACGTTGATCAGCTTCTACAAAAAGAAAGTTCAACGCCTAGCTTCCCTTGCGGTAAAAATGAAATAACTCCCTAATACCTTGTTTAAAGCAAAGCTGGAATTAATTGCACGTCGCGGACCCACCTCTTACTGCCGTTTTATGACGATCATTCAGATGACAGCCATTTTATTAGCTTTTAGCGCGCCCCTTATAGGTCGTGAAGTTTTGTCGCTAAAAACGTCTGCTGTATTTGCCCAGATATGTTTTTGTAAAATGTATCAGTGATATCCTGCTCATTATAGTTGGAGTGCATAAAATAGCCCTACGATGTTTTCACATTTTTGCCATTGTGTTGTGCCGGTACCCTACTTAATTCATAGGTAAACCAGATTTTACCAACAATATAATTGGGTTTGTCACTGACGTCGATATAAGTACAAAAAATGCGAGATTATGCCAAAATAATTGAATTACATTTCTAATTATTTTCTCTCAATTTTCAACGTGAAAGTAACGAGTGTAGTTTTGAATACTTTAGCAAACAGGTATTTTATTAACAGCGGCTACTTTTATTGATACGCTTCAACACTGGTTTGTAGTTTACTCAATGTACTCATTGTTGTCGCACTCCATGTGCGCATTGCGGCAGGCCCATCTATTGACTGCCTTTTTGGGCACCGGTGGACGGGGGGCAACACCAACAGTGAGTCCGTTTTGACGTGTTTATTAGCGCCAAATGCCAACTCGCTCTGCTCATCAGACAGAAAGACCGGGTACTGCTCCAGTACCAGTATCACCCGGTCCGGTTTCCCACGCTGCTGCAATAAGACGTTTACGAAGTCAAAGGCCCACAAAGAAAAACCGGAAATAAATGAGCCAGTGCCTCCTGCGACGAGCCCCCAACCCATCGTTCGGGGCCGGCTTATGCAGCCCCTGCGGGAATAGGGTACGCCCGAGGCGGCCGGTAGTTTAACCGGACAAAGGCCGCCTCCACGAATTCCTGCTGACATTTCAGAGGATACGCCGGTAATAGTACACTTGAGGACGAAGAAGAACGCCTCGTTCGATTATGCGGCTCATCTCCTCGCATCGAGGTAGCCGCCGCCACAGCCTTTACACGTATAGTTGACTGGGCAAGACAGGGAAACAGCGTGGTTTTCTGGCCCTCCTCTTCAAAACTAAGGTAAACATTAAAAACTACAGTGAAAAAGAGCATGTTGCAAAAAAACATGAAAAAAGCGATCAGCACGGTACATGTTGAAACACACTAGCTCGCGCTGCTTGCGAAGTGAACTTCGGGTGCAGTCGGAGCTGCCCGCCGCTTCCGCCGAGCTTTACTGGAGCAGCGTGGAACAGTGCACTTAGTGGCCTGTCTTGGGCAGGAAGAACCGGCCCGGTCGCACCACGATGAACTGTTCGTGGAACCACGGAAAAGGATGGCGGCTGGGCGTCTCTTCTTGAGACGCACCATCTGGCAAAGAGTACTGTCACGGTTGACCCGGTATCTATGCTATTGTCATGCGGATCCACTGGCGCGGTGCGACCGGATGCCCAGTGTTGCCGAATGGTCCCACCAAAAAAACCGCCAAACGGCTGGAAGGTATAGCCCCGAATATAGCCAGAGCCGCAGAACGAAATATAGCCAAAATAGCCGACCATCAAAAACGGTGATATTCTAAGCCTTTGCTGACAATTTCTCACACATATACAAAACGCGTTACTGCTATTTTGTTCGAAACCTCGGACGGCATTTTTGTGCATTATGGCAAACATGAAACTTTTTCAAAAAGCTTCCGAAGGTTTAAGTCAGTACAGCACGGTATTTAGCCGTAGGCCATATTTGACGCTGCACGAAACTACACTACAGGTGCAATGCTCATCCGATTCCTCAGGTCCGTCTTCGTCGGTATTGCTGACTGAATACGCGCTTTACTGCCGTTTGGATAGGCAATTGGCAAGTGCAAATGGTATCTCTGAGAGGAGAGCGTTGCCCTCAACACTGTCGGTCTCCCCCGACAGACCTTTTTAGAACTCACGGACAGATTCTTCTCATAGCTCCCTCATCCCAGGTAAAGGCCTGGAATTTTCTGACTCATTTAGACTTACGCTGGCAGGTCGAATCCAGGGCGAAAACAGAAGGCTTGAAAAAGAGCTGAAAGACGGTTTCTCCATTCAGCTGCTTTCGAAGTTTCCAGATTCTGCGAAAATGCTCATATTTGGAAGGTAAGTAGCTTCGCTCTGCTATATGACTACCACAAAGGAACTGCCTTCATTACCCCATTAACAGATGCCAACAAATACGGCGAGCGAGGACTTTAGAAGCTATCTCAAACACGTCTGCCCTAGTCGCATTCTTTATACATCATATGAGCTTCCCAGTTCTTCCCGGGCCGTAGTGATTCGGTAGAATGACACGCAGTACATCAAGCCTCGACCAATGATAAGAAATCTTTGTGGCTTGTAACGCCAAGGGGTCGGATTCTCGCCCTGGAAACACTTTTTTCATAAATCTATCAAAACAAACAATGATTGGACTCAAGAACTTTTAACAAGAGCAAAGTTAATGTCATCGATTCACCAGGCTTGCAACAAGCAAGTTATTTTGCTGCGTAGCAGCGCTCCTGTTCACTTCTCCGACTCCGGGGCAGGTCTTCCTCCGATAACGGTCAGGAATTCGGATAACCATAATGCCTCCTTATCGCGTGCCGGAGCCGCACCTACAAACTTTTTGGGCGTCGCCCTTTTAGGATGATGGTATACAAACCGCATTTTTATTCCTGTTGACGTTTGGGTGGTCACGAGAACCAGTTGAAGACACCTACATACACAAGAGAATCAACTATAAATAATAAGGACGAAACCATTTTCCTTTACACCTGGAATGAAACGAAGAGGCAAAACACCTTAATTAATATAAGGTCCCTTGTGCTTATTTCCTTCATGCGAGTGAAAGAGGCTATTAAAATGGACATACACATATGGCGCTAGCGCCATCGAGCCTATGCCAACAGTCCTGTTCTGGAATCCTGCGATTCTGAAAATGCGACTGAAGCAAAGCAATCCTCCCGACGGAAGGCGTCATGTGTGCAGAACAAAGTTTTCATGCGAAATGAATTAATTGCCGGAATAGTACCTCGATACAACAACAAGTTCGCCAATTGTCGACATATCGTGCTCTCGTCCAAGCAACAGAGTGTATTTACAAAAGCCTTCATGTCAGTAACGCTTATCTCCCTGGTGGCCCTATTACCTTAGTGATAAGTGACGTACATTTTGTGCGGCCCATGGACAAGGATGACACAGTAGTGGAGTCCATAGCCAATCCCCTCAGCACTGGAATCATGTGCCTACCTTGATCATGGAATGTGGATGGCGATGTAGGCATCAGGCGAAATTCAGCAGTCATGACTTCGCAGACCGCCTCTTTGTTTATCGCCGAGGTTCCGCATGACAAGCTCTCGGATACCCAGACGGCTGGTCGTTGCATCAAGCTGCATGCTTTTTTGCTTCGCCTGCTAGCCCCAGCGTTTGAGGTCTAACGTGGCGGCTTAACCTTGCAGACGCGACAGTATGCCATGTCACCAGACGACATACATGTCTGCGTGAAAAAAGAGGATAGGCATTGCCTAGATTAACAACACACCGTAGTCCATACCTTAAAATGCCTTCGACGCCATTGTTGATAATTGGCTGTAAAGAACAAGCCGTTTACAACTCCTGTAACGCCGAATTAGGCGCAGCAAGCGTGAGGTAGGAGGGAAGAGGTGCGAGGAGGGCTTAAGTGACCCTCGGGGAAGGGGAGGGGTAACGTGACGTCACCGTGGTCGTCATCAATGATGATGACGATGACGATGCGGATGTGATGACGTCATCGGTGACGTACGTGGCGGCGTCATCGGGATGATGGCGATGACGATGCGGATACCGATGACATCATCAGTGACGTCACTGATGACATCATCGGCATCGCATCGTCATCGTCATCACGCTGCAATGACCCTCGGAGGGTCCACGTGACCACGGGGAAGTCCGCGTCACTGGTGGCGACTCGGCATCCCGCATCGTCATCGCCATCATCACGTGACCTCGGGGTCACGTGACCTTGTCCGCGTGACCGCCGGTTGTATTGCGGACCCGTGACCTGGGTCACGTGACCTCGAGATCACGCTGACCTCGGGGAGTCATGGCCCTCTGGTGGACGCCAACGCAGCACCATTGCCGACGGCAGCGGCGACAGCGACGCCGCTCAAGCAGAGCGGCCTTCAAGAATGCGCTCTAAAACCAGCACCTCTTTCAATTCCGGCTCTTTCTCCATTCCTTTCTGTAGGATCTTGAAACTGAATAGTACTGGAGGCTGTATAAGCCCATACACAAAGCCCGAATTTTTGTTTTTCTTCTCTGCGTATCTCGAGTATTTTGTATTTGCCCCTTGGCTGATTCGCCGATGTGGTGGTGAAATGATATGTCCCTGTGGCCCAAATGTACTGAAGCACTATGAATGATTCCCACTAGGAAGGGCGGAAGGCGAAAAAAAAATGCCACCCCCTCTCTACTGTGCGTCCGTCTGCCGCCGAGTGGGCTGTACACAACATACGGCCTTAGCGTGCAAAACCGTTTCACGGTAAAGTGTTTTGATTTTAAACGCAGATGCATGGTTGCAATGTACGGTTATGGGCAATGCATATGCTCAATAAAGACAACGGATTGATGCTCATTACCTGCGGGAATTAAGAAAAGCGTAGCTGTGTCAAATTGGCTGTCTCTTCGGCCAGAAAATGTCCAGTTGCTGTACCCTCTTCTACGGCTACCGGACTGTTAGTGAAAACGTATTCATAGCAGAACAACTCGGCAAGATGAATTCGACGCATAAGATATAATTGCATAGGAGCCAGTGCCATGAACTGATTCGACACTGGAAATGATTCGTCACCCTACTAAAAACGCAGACATTTTCAGTTTAGCGATTATATTGCTTCAGTATGTTACCGCTAAGGTTCTCATAATTTGTATTTTTGATTTGTAACTGTCTATTTAATTTTTCAATATACTACTTTCTCGCAGTAGACGCATGTCTAGTTCGGTGGTATACTTACGCTTGAGTTATAAATATGTTTCAGTAATTTTGATATAAGAAACCACACGGGTACCCGTTCACGAAAGAGTTTTGTTGCATCCTGCACATGACTCAGACACGCCACGTTCTAGTATGCTTCTGGCGCAAGCCTCGAGGATGTCCCTGTTGTGTAGTTGTTTGTAGCTTTAAAGGATACTACAACAAGAAATTTCGGCACTCATTTTTTGGTCTATATGTGTTCAAAAGAGCAGTTATCACATGGAGACATACCAATATCTTGTTAAAAAAGTCTCGAAAAGGAATTTTACAAACGAATTAAACGATTAGCCAAAGGAGACTAAAAAACACAGGTGGATGTCGCTAACGCCTCGCCTGGAACATGGCTCGTCTAGGAACCTTGACAGCTAGTGACAGAGTCGTCTCGCCTCCGGCCACGACGAAGAAGGGGAAGGAGGAACTCCCCTCTTCCGAGTGTCCCTTTTGTGTGTCACAGAAGTCGATATTGTCCCCTACAAGATTATAGAAGATTAACCCGTCCTCGAAATTCGCCACAAAAGCAGCCGCTGGTGGCTGGAACGACTAGGCCATCCTCTCGACGTCAGCCTCGCCGTAGCTTTGCTCGTCTTGAGACGACCTACGTCACGATTGCGTTGGATGTCACGTGCTCCTAAGCTGGACCTTCCCCCGAGCGCTTTGGTAAGGCCATTGCCTTGAAAATACAGCCGTAAGTCAAAATGCAAACGATTAAAATTTTCATTGCGGATATTGTGGATCTATTCAACTGTTTTTGAACTGACGGGAACCACAGGTTTGACAGGCTCCGCTGGAAACAACCGTCACAAATAACCACAGCATGATTGTGGTTATTTGTTTTCTGCTGAATCTTGAGGCGATGATGCGTCTTTGCTTAATAGTTCCATATTCGACATACTTATTAGATGCTTTGCTCGACCTTTGGTTTAACATTATGTAAAATCCTTCCTGTAGCTTCTCCCCGCCTCTTTCAGTCCTGATAACCCATGACTGCCAAAACTGCTTAGACCAGTTGTTACGCATTTAGCTGAGTACGAGCATTGCCTCAGATACAAAGGATGTAGATGAAAGTTTCATAAACTTTATCTTTGTAAGTCGTAGAAGGTTTGTTCTGGCACTTCGAAAAAGAGAAAAAAAAAGATAGCGAAATTTAAAATAACAAAAAGTAACAAAATACCGGGGTGCACGCGCCGACCGCCAAAAAACTGTTGGTCCGGCGAACACACAGCCTCCCGTGCACTGTCAGCTTAAGGCTGAATAGAGTATAAAAACTATTAAGGGTGTGAACTATTTAAAGCAAAGGATACAACACAGCATACATGTTGGAGAACAGCCTCGGATTTTCAGAAACTCAAAGACGCAGACAGCAAGGTGCTGTTCGACTTTTCTTGGAGAATACCTTTAAGCTCCCCCTCCCCCCTACCATTTCAAAACTTTCCACGAAAAATAAACCGAAGAAAATCAGTTTTCCACCAGATGCCCTAGCGACCGACCTTTTACGACGAATTGTCCTGCACTGACCGGCCCTCTACAGTGCCCTATATTTTCAGATTGTCTTTTTCGACAGACGACAACTATAACCTTTATTACTATACAAGCAGGACTGGCGTAGGCCTTTAGCGTTATGATTAGATGTCTGGAAATGGCAAATAAAGGCGCATACGGCCGCATGGGCAGTGTCGAGGGTGGTACTGCTGTATTTAATCACTGTTATTTAAATGCTGGAAAAGATGCGCTAGTTGAACGTCTATTAAAATAAAATATGAAGGGGTATGGGCTGATTTTGGAGTATACAAATAAGTCCTAAGAACTGAACCACTCCGCAACGGCGGCCACAGGCAGAGTTCGTGTTAAATTTGTAAGGATAAAGAATGTCAACCTCGGTTGTCGTCTGCACTGGCGGAGTCGAGCGTGCCCTCTCTCTCGTTTACCCCGCCAGACGCTGGAATTTCCGGATGTATGGAGGGGCGCTGCGGTCAATTAAATGGCGCCGCCCTGAAGCAGGTGTCCACGGTCCGTCCATTTAGAGGTCTCTGGGCGGCACTATTCTGTTCGACCGCTCTCCCTTATCAATGAAGGTCGGCGAAGACCCTGGAAGAGAACGCTGCCTGTCAGCAACGGGCAAGAAGATTGCCGTTCTCATCTTTGAGCTGTATCGGCGAATTGCTGGAACATCGAACTCTCGCTCGGTAACGTTGCAGTGGTTCGTTCTGCGGTAATTTATATGCAGCACCAAAGATATTACTAACTCTCTGTTATTCTATTACTCTGAAATGATCAGCAGCATGTGCACTTCCGTTATAAACAACAGTTGAGTCAGGCAGCATTACTATCAACTGCACGTATGGCCTTTCAACGGCACGCTTTACCGCGCTGAGCATTCCTTTTAGCTATGGCCGCCAGTAAATACTCCAGCAGCGGCAACAAAATCAAACTGTTTAGGGTCGTCGCTTGTGCAGTGGTGAACCCGCCATTTCGTAGGTACCGCCTGACATTTAGGGTTCTGCTCTCACGAACTCTCTGGTTTATTCGAAATCGGACACCGTGAATGTCTCCAGCGCCCAGGGTTAAATTCAACGTTTTTTTATTCATATTGCGTCAGCTCGTCACGTGTTTATTTGCGCTGCGTGCGTGCCCGCGCTCGCGCGTGTGCGTAGTTGCTTTGCGTGCTGTGCGACAATGCTGTTTGAGCCTTTCCGCAGCTGCATACAGGCAGGCACAAAAATTCCGTCAGAATATAAAGCACTGGCTAGCGCACGTTTTAAATTCAGTAAGCCTACCTCACTCTATAGTTGACCTTTCTTCGATTAGTGTGAGTTCACCGTAGGTCGCTTTGCTCCCCCCCCCCCCCGAAAGTCTCAGAGCCATCACCGGCCCCTCGGACGGAAGGACAATCTTCCCCAGGGCTGGTCGGTTCGACGGAGCGATCGACCCGTGGTCGCTCTTCTTCCACATTCAGGGCGACAAGCATGCCGGGCCTGCTGCTATCCAATTCCATGACCACGAAAACGCTGAAAGGTGTTTGGTATCCGTGAAAGTTCTCTTTTAAGTTTTAACTCGTGGATCTCTCAAGGTATATTAGCGCAGCCCCTGGGAAACACCCCAAACGTGCTTTGGGCGCAGAGGAGAAGGGGAAAGGGGGGGGATTACGAAGATATAAAGGGGTTTTCACGTTTCAGCTTTTGAAATGCCGACACAGATACATGGCAATACATGAGACGTCAGTCTATGCTGGTCATAATTGCACTTGTTCTTGCAGGGGAAAAAAATCATTAAATGATGAATTCCACGCAGAAGATTTACGCGCTCAAAGTAATGTGCGGAGAAACGGGAGACAGAGGAGACAGAGCGCTAGTAGGCGTCAAAACGCCGAGTTCTGGTTACATTGATTAATGGGTAGACCTGCCGGTGGCTCGTGGGCTTCAGGCTCCAGCAGACTATACTCCTGCGCCGATCGAAGACGGGCACGGAGGGTTGAATAGAGTGCTCGCGTTTGTCCTTGAAACTACACCTGCTTCTAGGAGTTTTCTTGGCCACTGGCGTTTCCCCCACGTGCAGGTATCTGCCAGGTCCCTAGTAGTGCCAGCAAACAATGAAGGTTGAAAAATTCAATTGGATGTTATTGCACAGCCCTTTAATTGGGACAGGTTTCGGATTGGTGATTCAAAAATTCTTCCAACCCACTCAACAGAAAGGGTTCGTTTTGATGAAACCCGCCAGTCTGTTGCCTATAACTGGAAGAAGAAAGGAAGGTTGACGCGTCCTCATGTCAGCGCTTCAGACCGATAGGAGCGTCCCACGTGGCAGCTGACAGGCATCAGCAAGGTTTCGTCTAAGACGGGGAGCATTAAAAATTGGTTGTAGTCTTTGAGACATACTGACGTAGATTCGGTAGGATCAATTTGCGAAATAAAGGCATCGACGCATTACATGGGCGATTGTTGAGAAAACGAGATTCAAATTTGCGCATATCCTGATGGTGACGTAGCAAACAAATAAAACTTCCTCCCTTTCTTTTGTCTATCAGTATTCTTAAACACGAAAACCACTAAACTGCGAAAAGTTACTATTTGATATACATGATAACAGCGACGCTCTCTGGTCAATCAAGCGCAGAGTTGGTGCTACATTTTTGTTTTTGCATAAATTTGCGCGTATTTACGTAGGTTTATTTTTTGTTTTTTCTTCACCTTGTTCCTTGTCACCCAGAAAGTTCGCGGTTGGTGAGAGGTTGTTCCTGAGGAAGAGTTTTAGGAAGGTGCAGCAGTGGAAGTCCCTCAGTTCGTCGCAGCAAACCCACTGTTTTAAAACGTTGACCTACAAAGCTCACTAAGGTTAGCGGGAAATTGTCGAGTTTACTGCCTTTCTGAAGACGAAACCGATCGGGAGACATCAAATGGATGAAAGTGCAGAGTGCCGATCTTAGATGCCAGGTAACAAAGAACCGGTGAGTTTCTTTGAGATTGATGGTACTTATTCGTTGGTGATACGCTCTTTGTTATCGACATTCAAATTCTGCCTGAAGCTGGCGGCGTTTGTTGTTAGTGCACTGTGGCCTGGAGTGCCTCGCGCTCCGCTGATATTAATAGTTTCTTAGTTCTCTGAAACCGTTACCGTAGGTCATACTGAGCATTGGTAAAAATTCTTGACTGCTCAAAGTTTTTGGTAGCCTGCAAAATACGTTGACGATGAGGCTTTAGTGTCAGAGGTGGTCGACCTCTGCAGGAAGTGTCGTATCGAAGCCTTTCCTTGAAACTCAAAGGCACATCAAGCTTTTGGTTGACCGACGCCAGCTGCGCGGAGAAATCGTTGCTACCGTTGTCGCAAGTATCCTCCTTGGCTATCGCATGTTTGACCATTACCGTGAAGCTTACGGCGTCATTTCCCGGTACTGGTGCTTCCATCGTTGTAATCCATAATACCGGCACACTGTGCTAAATGAAAGGTTGTATGTGAAGCGCATATGTATCTACCGTGGTAGAGTTGCTACATCATACACCGCGTGGAAGAGAGTTATGACCAGGCAGCAGAGAGAACAGTTTACGAAGCTGCTGCGAGGAGGAAGATGAAGTACGGGCTGTGGGAAGTCACAGGCCAGAGCTTCCTATACATCTTTTTTTTACAAAGGGCGCAGTCACCTTGAACGTCGTCACTCCTGGTATGCGATTAAAACATGGTTTGATCTGTCACGCCGCTTTTGGAGGTGTTTACAAATAATGCGTGATTGTGCCCAAGTCTTGTTTCGCCTCACATTTTTTCACATGTATTCAGGTTGAAAGGTTTTATTATTTTTTCACCCCGCACATACCAGATATGAATCCGCATTGTTTGAATGACAGGAAGATAAAATATGTCGATCTCCCACAATGCCTGTCAACGCAGAAGGCGCAGAGCCAGCCGGAAAGACGCATTAATGGCTCCCGGCTGGATAGCCTTCGCCCCAGCACTATTAGTGTAAGTGCCCTGGGCTCTGTTTGTCTCAGGGTGAAGACATGCATTGTTGCACCCTGAATGTGCCAGCGCGTGACTCTCCGCACTCGATTTTAGCGGCGGGCGAGTAAGATAACTGTTGTAAATTAGCCAAAGCTACGCGCTCGAACCGGATTGCCGCGCGCTAAAATGCATAAAAAACGATTACGACGAAAAATGGCTGAAGTCATCGCCACTCAAGCAAAGCGCGCGTGTGTATGAAGGCACTCTACCAATGTGTGCATTGAAGACAATTTTGCTTCGCAGGAGCATGCCCGCCAGAGTAATGGTTTATTGCGCCGGCGTGGAGACGCCAGCAGCCGCTCGCGTTAATCTTGCGGAGTTTTACAAGGACTCCAGTATCCTTCTTTACAGATCAGCCGCAGAAGAAACGTCGTACAGCAAAATAGTTTTAGACGTATTTAAACGCGAATGAAATAACTGACTCTGTTAATCATGTTAACTTTTTTAATGGGAGGCTGTTAATGGGTACTGTTTATTTTCTGGAAATAACAGGGAGACAGAAAGGCGGCACGTTTGTGAGAGCTACATATTAAACCAGACATAATAGATCAAACCTATAAAGCCAAAACGAAATCATGCCACTGTCGCTGATTGTCGTTCAGGAGGTCAACGAGGCAAGATATCGACCTCTTGCCCAGCGTCACGTCTGGCTTGTAGTTATGCCACGCGAGAAGATAAAGAATGTCTGCGATACGATTATCCTTAGCTGCAAATACAAGCGCTGACAAAACGGAAGGCATTACATTCACTGTGTCTCTGCTAATTGTGACACCACACCATGGAAGTCTCTAACTCCAACTTTTGAGACTTTTACGAGAAAGAGGCTACTGCACAAACTTGCGTGTACACTTCATTTTTAATTTTTGAGGCATATGCCGATGTATTAGACGTCGCCTGAGTTACTTTTGACAATGCGGCGAACAGGGTCACGGCGATCGGCCTCACGTTAGGTGGTGGTGGGAGACCAGCAGTAGGGAGTATCAGACGCTAATGGACTCTTCTAACCTGAGAAGTATCTTCGAGAATCGCCAGTTTTTCGGTTGCATGGTTGTGCCGCAAAAGAGTTTGAGATATTGCAGCCGATTAATCTAGTTCGTCTGAGGTGTACGGGACTCCTCCTTCATCGAATTAGCGGTTTGTAGGACGCACGAAATGGCTATTGGTCTTCCGGACACCAGTATTGACACATAAGCTTGGGGAGAGGCATGCCAGAGGTGTGCGTTTTTTACGGCACGAGTGTGTCTGCATGATGTGAAGCCGTTGCCGTGCTCCCCACTAGGAGATGCTTTCTTCTTAGAATCATGATGGAACAGCATAGCCAAAATTTCTGCCACACTGTCTGAGAAGGTCGATTTCATAGAGATTCGCAGGTAGACCGACACAGCAGGTATCGCGCAAGGGCCAGGACGAGCGTGTATACTGAATCACGTGCTCACCAGCAAAGCTGCTTCCCGCATCTGGCTAATAACAGGGCTTCGCGATGTGAACTCGCGGATCGTCGGTGACACCGACAAGCACGGCGATCGAGCAGCATGGCGCGCTGGAGGGATTATGCTGCGTTCTAACTGAGTAAGGCGCTGTATCGAAAGCCAACCGAGTTACCTTTACTTCAGCTTCCTTTTCAGTTGCCTTTGAGGGCACTGCTGCCGGGTTCTGTAGAGTTCGGAGCTTTGTGAAGCGAAGCGGCGGGATTTGCGCTAGCAGAGCAGCTGCCAGCTGACAGTACGCCCGAACCATAGCAGGAGCTCTGCACGGCTGGCCTGGAATCGGATTCCGGTAAAGGAGCGCACATCACTGGTTGTAAAATCAGGAGGACGGTGATTGGTCATCACTGACACGCGCTTCACTGGGGACATGTTGAGAATTCACAGAACCAGACTCCTTTCACTGGCGTAGAGCTTGACGAATGTAGCAAATGTGTGCGGCGGTCGAGCCCGCAAGTCTGGAATTTCGTTGATTGCTGGCCCGAGACCAATAGGCAGGATCCTGCGCCTATGTGCCGTCAGGGGAATAAATCGTGACGAGGGTACCGAAGTGAAGCGTCGCAAGTGGGTCGGGTCGTAGAGATGGGATTTGAAAATCAAATTTTGCAGGGCGAGGCAAAAACATTTCGACCCCGGGCTTCGCCTTTCATAGTTCTGTGTATTCTTTTTCTTCAAATATATATTATTAGTACAATAATGTATTAATACTACATATTAAAAATAACTACTGTTCAGGCCACATTCATGAAAGCATACGGGGGTGCAGGGACCACGCAAAGCCAACAATGGCTTGTCGTGGTGCCACCCAAAATCATATAGAAAAAACACTAAAATGACTACAACACAAAGCTGTGTAGAAGTCGGTCTGCATGAACACTTTGTAGAAAAAAAAAGTGAAAAAGTTTGGAGTGCAAAAAAACTGAATGAGTAGTTATGCATACCTGGCACAGATACTAACAAATTGGTGCACGTTAGAGCGACTATCCCCCACCCGAGTACGGCGAAGTCTCAGCATCCTCTTCAGTCGACGCAGTGAATCTGCCTGCCAGAATTTCCCTCAGGAGTAGAAGATTAATGCAAGGAGTCTCAGGCACGTAAAACTCGCGTGTATAGGCGTCGCATATCTTTTCGAGAGGAAGGCATCTTGAAAGCCTCTCTTGAAAAACTAAGCTGCAACGAAATTATAATAATTATAAAAATAATTAATAATATTTTATTGCAAGACATCGTAATACAAACAGGCGCTAACGGGTCAAATTGAAAAGCCTATAACGGTCTGGCGGCGAAATATTGACATATCCCTTAGAATATCACCTAAATAAAACAACAGCACGTGACACACACCATGAAAAAGAACGGTTAAGATACAAAAATGAGGTAGCACTTTACCAAAATATGTGCAATCACCAAAACACAAAATGCTTAAAAAAATAAGCTCAAACACAAAGGAAGCAGTTTGCATTATTATTGCAAGATTTTTTATTAATTAAAAAGCAGAGCCAAAAGAAGGGGAAATGTTTTGGCGCAATAAGGCTGCAAGAGAAAGTATACATAGCTTACCTCCCGTTCAAATTACTTTTCAATTGCCTTTTCAGGTTCAATATCAGATGGAATCAGGGCGTTTGTTGGTGATCTCAGGAACATATCAAGATAACGCACTAGTAAGCTTTCGCATTTGATATACTCTCGGTAGTGAAACATTTTCGCAGTGTCTGAGGTGTCGCCCAGGATGAATTTTGAAGGACTTGTTTAATAATACTTAATTTAACTTTCATTGTTTTCAAAACAAAAACCAGAAAAACCCAAGCGCTAAAACAGCAAACGAGAAAATATTGACACTGGCTGTATAGCCGGTGCTGTTGTACGCCACCCCTTCAGCATTCCTTTTTAGATACCATCTTGTTCTTGCTGTAATGCTAAAAACGATACTTATGCGTAAGTTTCAGTACGCTGTAGGCACACCGCATGAAAAGGATAACGACTACTGATTTTCATAACTGAATTGAAATGAGAGTTGCTATAAATACATTCCTAACAAGGACCCACAACGAACAGTTTCTTTTATAATACTAAGATGGGATAAAATTTATGAAAGACTACATCGTAATAGATGACTGCAGATCTAGTGGTGTTAACACACTCAATGTGAGTACAACTACTAATCCACGCAGTTTGACGAGTGTTGAAAAAGGCGAAATCAAGACACAAGAGTTTTGTTTTTTTGGGTGTCAATTTTTGCTCAGGTTGGCTCGAGACCTAGCCTCATCAACTGAGGTTGCACTTGATTGTAAATAAATAATATCACTGGACATATTTCAGCTGAAGCCCTGCTTGGCCACTAAGTAATGCATTGTCAGCGTACCTGATACAACTTCACATCCAGGTGCAGCAGCGTTGGCTCCGGTCTTCATTTACTCAGAGTTTCGCGGAAATGGCGCTCAAGCAGAACCTTCCTTTGCCTACGTCTTAAACGTCACGCGTGGCGCTTTTGCAGTTGCTAAATAAAGACCTGCTGCGTTCTGTCTTAATAAAAGCTGCCAAAAGTACCGAGAAAAAAATGGTCCTCGAAAGCTAGCAATGACCCGGCGGTGGTGGCGCGGGTGGACGTCCGCCATCTCACAAGGCGTGGGATCGAGTGTGACGAGGGTTACAGGAGACAAGAGAGACAGTCGGGCCCAGACCTGCAATAATGATGAAATTTAATCTTTCGAAAAGTCAGATGGAACAAAAAACGGAGCACAAAATAAAACTACTACAAGCGCTCGGACAAATGGCAGTGAAAATTCGCCAGACGCTAGCGTGTCTCCAGAGGACCCCCACGCGCGGAGAGAGAGGCGTACGAGTACAACAACCAAAAGAATAATAAAGGAACAACAGTGACAATAACGCGCAGGAGAGCAGACCGGCGTGACGGGGCCCCGCGCAGCGGGAGCGCCACGAAGTCCGGGCTCAAGCTGCCCAGGCCGTTCCCGCTGCGGCCCAAGGCACGGCAGCTTGCCCCGTCGTGATGCGGTGCTCCCGCCTGTAGATGCGGTGAGCAGGTTTGTGCCGGCATTTCGGCGCAAAGGGGCACTCTAAGAAGACGGTCTCGTAGGGCTGAAGCACTAGAGGTCGACGTCACTCGGTGCCCAGATTGAGAGTGCCTCGGTGCTGCAGTAACAACGCACAGAGCCGAGAGCTAGGTCTGGCGACCGTTTGTTGCCAGTTCTCCACGTCAACTATAATACCTTGTTAAACAAAAACAAAACAAAAAAAAACAGCGCGCGCAAGCCATCAGAAAAACAATAGCAAAAATGAAACCTGCGTCTTCCACGAATCTAACATCACTCCCACAGTCCCCAGTGGCTAAGCCGCGCATTGCTCCAAACCACGACAAAAATAAAAATAAAAAATAAACGCAGGCAAAACGCATTTTACCCATCGGCTGCAAACTATTCCCGAATTCCGAGGACCTGGTCCTGCTAACTCGATGCCGGACGGTCGGATCTTCGGTCAGGAAAACGCGCAGTTCGAGACGCTGGGACCATTAAAAAAAGGTAAACATCGTGCTCCCGCCGAGGCAAAAGACACAGCCCCCGGCAATAACAACCCCGCCGACTTCCACCTAAGACAATAGTCGGAGGGGCGCCGTGTCATAGTAACCGTTGCCTAGCTTGCATTTGGAGACCAGGTCGGGTTTTCTGACAAAAACGTTGTGAAATATTTTGTTCAGTGAATATTGTGACAGAGAGAGTCAAGTGCTTTGATACATCTAAGAACAGTGCAGAAGCAAATTCGTTGTTATCGAATGTGATAACACAACGTGACGACGAAATCCTGAAGTAACGAACATGCCTCGCCCGCAATAGAACCATACTGATGTAACGACTAAAAATAAAACTTATAAAAAAAGTGATGCAATTTATTTGTGTTCTTTTATTAAGTTCAAGGTCTATGCAATGAAAAGTAAAGATTGGCCTATAACTTTCAATGTCATTGCGCTTACCTCCTTATATGGCGGTATGACTATTGCGCTTTTAATCCGTCGGGAAATGAACACCGCTTCTTATAATTCTATTGAATATACGGAGCGTAATGGCCCAGCAGTGCACCTAAATTTTTATTTCTGTTTAATCCTAACGGATTTTTTCGGACATGACATAAGGGGAACGTGACACAAAGGTTTGTATAACTGAACCAAGTGGCAACAAAAAGAGACAAAGATAAAAAAATAAAGGTACAAACGCATAAGTTGAAGGTAGAAAGAAAGCATTTGGCGCACTTTTGACCTTCAGACATAAGCTATAAAAATATAGCGCACAAGAAAAACATATTCATCGTAAACAAGACACTGACAGCAACAAATATCGCAGGGATACAAGAATATTCAAGGTTTAACATGTTTAGTGCGTAGACAAAAGACTGATGGTCACTGATGGAGGCAATTCTCTGGGGAGGCTGTTCCAGTCCGAAATAGCGAGTAGTAGTGGAGAGTTTTAAACATTTTGGTGCGTGTAACATGGGGTTATCATTGAAAGGGTGATCTAAGCGGGACGTTATATGACGAGCCGGTAGTAGGAAAGATTCCCTAAAAGGCGAGAGATGGAACTGTAATAAAGTTTATGAATTAATGATAAGCGTGTGAGGTGTCTTCTTGTATGAAGAGGTGACAAGTTAAGTTGAAGCTTTAAACTGCTACACTTGTAGAATCGGGAGTAGTCGCAAGCTCTAAATCTAGCAGCTTTGTTTTGAATGAATTCAATCTTATCTGTTAGATATGTTTGATGAGGGTTCCAGATGACTTATGCATACTCAAGTTGAGATCTGACAAGGGCAGTGTAGTAAAAGTTTTGCTTCTGAGTTTTCTTGGAACAGTGTTCGTTTGAGAAAGCCAAGAGTTCACGACGCCTTTTTAGCAATGTGTTCAATGTGAAGGTTCCACGTTAAGTTCGATGAGAGATGAACGCCAAGATATTTAAAGGATGTGACATTTTTAACGGCGTCACTACCAGTGAAGTACGTGTGAGGGGTGAGATGTCGTTTCGAGGTGAAGTTCATGCCTTTTGTTTTGTGTATATTTATTTTCATCAGCCGCGTGTCACACCAGATTGAAACTGTAAAATTGTACTATCGTGAGGGTTCATAGTGGGACGGTAGATGACGCAATCATCCGCGAATAGACGAGCGCAATATGTTAATGCTAGAGTGAAGATCATTGATGTACATAATGAAAAGCACAGGACCCAGTACAGACTCCTGTGGGACACCTGACGTCACGGGAAGAGGGGAGGAATGGCGTTTGCCATTCACAAATGATTGGCGTCTGTTAGACAAAAAAATTTTAATTCATTTACCAACACTTGGGGATAAGTTTACTTTAGTCAACTTATATATCAACCGGTTATGTGGTACGCGATCAAACACTTTCGGGAAGTCAATAAAAATGACATTGCATGTCTGAACAGGTGAACAGAATGATGAGCGTCATTTAACAACTCAAACAGCTGCGTCTCACATGAACGTCCACGGAAAATGCCATGCTTTTTAATAAAAAGTAGTTGATTGGTAGTAAGGTGGATCAAGATTTGCGACGATATAATATGTTCTTGAAGTTTACATAAAACACAGGTGAGTGAGACGGGTCTGTAGTTGTCAAAATAAATTTTTATCCCCCATCTTAAATGTACGAACAACTATGGGTATTAAGTACAAAACGAGCGTGTCGGAAACAGTAATTAAATATGAGGAAGATACGAAAAAAGGGGGACGGACATTGTCGTCCGTCCCCCACTTTCTATATATCTTCCTCGTGTTTAATAAACATGGACATATTTCCAATATCATCTGGTAATTCACCCATGAAGAGGGATAGTTTGCACAGCCTGCCCAGAAGAGGACCAGAAATTGACTTCGTTAGGCTTGAATAACTTTGTGGATATGCCACCCGAGCCAGGACTAGAGTTAGTGGGCAATCGGTCAATGGCACCTATAACCCCATAGGTAAAAATTACAATATCTTCCTTATTGCTTTTCAACTGACATTTCTAATATAGTCGAATCTAAAAGAACATCATCGTAAGTAAAAACACCTCTGAAAAACTCCGCTGAACCCGCCGGCCAACTGAGATTCACCAAGTAGAGGTGTCACCAGAACCCAAGCACGGAAGCACACTTGGAGGGTGTGGGTCTACAAGCCTCCAAAAATTTCTTTTTGGAGGCTTGTAGTCAACGTCAACGTCAAAGAAGCCCTGCTTGGCCTCTCTTATCAATTTCTTGCAGCATAAGGCACACGCATGAGAGTTGGTCCAATCGTGGTCCAAGTCAGAGCTCTTCGCTCGCTTATATAAACGATTTTTTGTTCGGATACTTTGTTTAATTTTAGATGTAAACCACGGGGAACGTAGACAAGGTGCAATGTTCAAAACAGGAATGCAGGCAGCCTGAAACTCGATCCATCAGTTCGTTCAGAAATAACCATGCTCGGGTAGTAATTGAATTACTGTAGTTGAATTACTGGAATTCAATTATTATTTTTAATTTGTGGTAGTAATTAATTACTTTCGGATGAAAGGAATTGTAATTGTAATTTAACCACTTTCTAGCGTCAGTAACTGCAAAATGTCAGGCATAATTCAATTACTTTTGCAAGACTTCGCAGCACCGACGGAACCTCTTGAAAGCCTCAGAGATCGCACACATAGAAACACACGCATACGTCCGCACAACAAAAAATAGCGCCGCACTGTTTTTTTTTTGTTTTGTTTTTTAGGGGCGAAGCTCCTCAGGGTCTAGCCTTGTCCGTCCGTCCGTCCGGCGTCCGTGCTCACATAAAAGAAAAAAATGTTTGCGCAGTCGACAGGATTCAAACCTGTGCGGGGAGACCCCAATGGATTTCTAGTCCATCGCCTTAACCACTCGGCCACGACTGCGGGACGAGTAAAGGGCTCTGAGATCTGGTAGTAACGCAAGAGCGGGGTGTCATGGATGAAACGTTGCATGTAGCCGCTCAACGTTTATACAGGAGAGGGCGCTGCGGTCAAATGCGTATATAATCGCGTTAAACTTTGCATGCATTGGCCCAACGTTTATAGACGAAAGGGCGCCGCGGTCAAATGCTTAAATGCGTATATAATCACGTTCCATACCACACATTCTCTTTCTGACAGGGACCGTTGACTTAAGCGGTGGAGATGCGTTCCCACGGCTTCTAGCGGATCCAAGCTGATCCGCTAGAAGAACCACTGGCTTTGCATGTCACCGACCATAAAGCAGTAATAATGAAGTCGAAACGCAACCTGAAACTCTAAAAAAATCTGCACCATCAGCACTACCTATGAACAATAATATCAGTATCATAGGCACCACCAGAGCTTCACCCCAATCAACATCATCCACCACGTGAAGATGCGGTCATTTTGCTTTGCCCGGTTTTTTTTTTGCTTACACTGCGAGTTGGGAGGCAATCTTCTTTAGATCCTACCTCAACCGGCGCCGTGTAGTGCCGTCTGCGGTGCGAGCAAAACAATAGCGTAAGCATGGCAAAATATTGAAAGGAAAAAAATTGAGCTTCAGCTTTAAGCTGAGGTTAGGAATTTTAATTGTTTATGAAGTTATTTTTCTCTTTTTTCCCAGTTTTTGACGCTCTGTTTCAGTACTGTCGCATTTTTGTATCTTTGTATTATTTTTCAAGTTTATTTTTTAGTGGTTTTACTTCGGATATTATTTGCATAAGCATTTTGGAGACTCTACCTCTGACCTGTGAATATTTTCACCAATGATTCGGGAGCCCCGATTCGGTTCTTATATATTTCTGAGCCGTTATAATTTCAACTCAATGTAAATAATTTACAATAACATGATGTTTGTATGTGAATGTGGTTGTTTTAGCGCTTATGAATTTTAGTTTTATATTGCCACTTGTAAAATATCTATTTCTGACTAACAAAAAGTTAGCGAGCAAACAAGCTGGTGTAGGTTTAACATTTTAGACAAAACCCCTAGCCGTCGCATTTTTATTTGCCTGGCCAACAAAAGTCCATCAACCCAATTTATTCTGTGGCGATCTAGCGTCTTCGAGTTTATGATCTAATTGAATATTTTTTATTAAAGATATGAAAACGTAGTACTTCATTGCCAAAACTGTCAAGCTCTATCATGAATTTAACCAAATTCATAAAGAAAGTAAAATACGTGACATTTATGCAGCGATGCTTAAGCCTCCTCGAACATTGGGGAAAGGAATAAACGAATGAGTCGTATTCTGCACAACTCGTTTAAAGTTATATGGCCCAAGTTGGGTCGCTCTCGGGAATAATGGTAACTGTGAAGTAATTGCATAACTTTTAGAAAGTAATTTGTAATTGTAATTAATTACTTTTTACGTAGTGGTAATTGCAGTTAAACTACATTTGGAGCTCAGTAATCGTAATTTTAATTAAATTAAATTCTGGATGTAGTTTCCCATTTAAGGAAACAACATCCAGTTTTCATTTACGGAACGCTCATCAAACCCACTCAAGAGAGAGCACGAAACATAGACACTTTTGACATCAAAGATCCTTATCTGCCATTCTGTAATCAAAAATTTGTTTCCCTAACCTGTCACACTTTGCAACGTGTAAAGAAAAGGCACAGTGCACAACACAGTGATCACCAATTTCGTCAATAACACTAACCGACGTGTGCTCAGGCTGCGTTGTAAAAATTAAATCTAACACTGCATCGCCACGTGTAGGGGTTGTGACAATCTACTCTAGTTGCAAATAACTCGCCATCTCAAGAACTTTTAGATATTCCCTCTTGTTTGTACCGTAGTTAGAAACTTCATTTACTGCCCAGTTTATACCAGGATAGTTAAAATCACTTGCCAGAACTATAGGAGTGTTAGAGAACTTTGACTAAATCGTCTTTAATTTCAGTTAAGTGGTCAAAACACTCTGCCCCGGAGTCCGGTGGTTCTGTACTCTGTAGCACACTCCGACTAAGCCCCTTTGAAAACCTATTCCGATTGTAACCCATAGAATCTCAACCGCTGTATCAACTTAAATGAATGATCATGGGATGCATTTTCTTACGGCGATCATAAACCCGCCTCCCCTGGGGTAAGACCGGTCCTTTCGATAGGCTGAGAACTGGTCTGAAAATGTAAACTCTGAATTTGCTATGTCTGAGCTGAGCCATGTCTCAGTTCCCAAAATGGCATCAGCGGAACATGAATCAATAAAAGAGAGCAAGTCATCCTGTTTCGGTATTAGATTGTGAAAGTTGACGACAAGAAAGGACAGCTGACCAACCTTCTCAACGGGACTTGATCTGAAAAGGCTGCCGATTGGTCGTGTTTGAAGAGTGATAATTTTGACAAGGCACGGTATACGCATTTTGGTAGGGTCATATTTGTAAACCGAACGGTTAAGAAAAAGATTTTTGTAGGAGAGCCAGTATCTGCTTTCGTCTTGATTCACCCTTGCGAAGTCTCTCAGCTGTTTGCGAATGAGTTGCAGTTTAAGTGAGAAGTCGTCTTCGACCCATACTTTAGGGGATGTCAGATTTTTAGCTTGTACTCACTGCCCAAGACCTTACTCTTGCTTTTGTAGTTTAAACATTTTATAATTATCGGTCGGTTAAATCTGGGTCTACGGGGTCCAGGTCGGTGAGCGCGCCCAATTTCTCCAACACTTATGTTTAAGTGTAGAGAAAAACGTTTGAACCTTCCTCTATGTGTCATCCTATGTTTCAGGCTCTTGTCCGGGCAGACCCTTAACTATGAGATTATTCCTGCGGAGGCAATTGTTTAAGTCGTCAACAATATCGGCCAGACCCTCACTTTCATGTTGCCTTTCAGTGAAACTGTTCATCTCACTCTTTGGACTGTTAACAATCAACCCGAAGTACTTAACCTCCACTGAGAGCTGGGTAACCTCTCAGAACTTATCCTCCAGCTTCGATACAGGCTGTAAGATGTCGTTTACTCCCAAGTTGATTTGATCTAGTTTGACCTACGTTTCATTCCGGTGCGTGGTGCTAGACGTAATCACGTCCTGGAGTTTTTAAGGATCTGGTCCAGGCGGTCGTCAGGACATGGGTTGGTCCTACGTTGTCAGGACCCAGGTTGGCCTCGACATCCCCAGCGCACAACAACTGCGCGAGACACAAAGTCAACAGTACCATTTTCACACTAGGGCACTTTACGAGCAAAAATGGCACACAACAGCATCCGTGCATTTGCCGATTTCCACGATGGCAGAACCGACCAACAAGGACACGATCGCCTGGTGCCTTGTTTAGTTTAAAACTAGATAATAAAATTCAAATGTCGTCGAGGGTCATTTCTGGTAAATTCGCGGAACACCGAGAATAATATTCTAGGTTTGTTACACAGCGACGTCATCATGCGAAACACCCGATACTGAGGCGAAAACACTGTCGAAACTTTCAGCAATTGCTCCCGCGCCATGACCAAACGTTTTTACGATACCATAATAAAGAGATAATTTGGAGGCACAAACTTCAACCTCGTTTACCAGAGCCCAAGTATTTTCCATACAAATTGTGACTGAGCAAACCTTTCCTGAAAATGTTTACGTTTTTTTAGATATCACACTTGCATTGACGTGGTTTCGCCTACGTTGATGTTCTGCACTCAACTCGTTATTTCCTAAATTGCGGTGACAACGTGCCCATAAAATATATTTTTTCTCTTATGGCTGACATTATACATCCTCCGTTAGCCATGACTGATCCTTCCTCTGCCTTTTCATTCAACCAAGCTTTGTACTAATGAATGTGAAGTCCGTAAAAATAATCGACATATTTCAAACCCGCATCCGTGCAGCTTGCATTCTCTGCAAACGAAACCCACTCATAACCTAAAACTAATTTATCAAGATGACCCAAGTCAATTATTTATATTTGTTTATGCTGCTTCGAAATGTTTTCGGAAATTTTCAAGAAATTTAGTCAACAAACTAAAAAAATAATGGTCCGTCATTTTTTGTTGAATTACTGCGGCTACAACAGGTAGTATCAAGTTTGTTACGTTGATATTACCAATGCTAGATATTACTAGCTAATCTTGGAGGTGTTCTACCCTTGTCGGTGTTTTAATGTGACTTTCTATACCGTACTTTCTCGAATACCAGCTGAACGTATATGAAAAGCGAAGGAGATTCTATAACGTAGTTGGCGAGGATATTTAATTAATCGCAAACTACTGGTTTTGCTGGAGTCAATAAATTGATTTTGAATTCCCCAACCGCGCAAACCTTTTCGGTGGATGACATTGATTTCGAAGTTACATCTAACTCATCTAAAAAGCTAGGAACATTTTCGGATGGTGGTTTGTGAAAGACCAAGAGCGATATAGTTGAGCAGTCATTGAAAAGTTTTAAAGGCAGGCATTCGGCGTGTTGGAACATAACCGTCAGAGCAACACTCGACCCGTTATCTTTTACATAAATAGCTATGCCTCTTCCTTTAGGTTTGCTGCGGGTAGAAGGGAACGCCTCGAGGCATGGTAATGAAAACTGCCCTCGCGAAACGTCTTCATCTCGATCCTATTTTTCCGTCAAAGCAAAAACGTCTACAATCGCTCCCACTGTTCGTGCAATGATTTAAAATTCGCTCTAGTATTCCTTTGCAATCCTATATTCACACGTAGCACAGTAAGCGCACTAGCGCAAAGGGGAAAAATTGCCGACTGGAGAGTGAATCCAGGAAGTTCTATTCACCTCATTCGGCGGGAGTTGGTACCACGAGGGTGCCAAAGTATTTGGTGCCCAAGTAGACTTCAGGTGGTGCATTCATTTGTTGTGCAGCAACGCACAGTGACCGGGTAAGAAGGTATTCCTTCGGAGAAGTCCCTGTAATACGTTTGTAAGAACCTGCGCACCTTGCAGAACGTAGTACAAGTAACCGAAGGATGTGAGACAAAAGGAAAAAGGAACAGAAAAACAAGAAGCGCGCGGGGGTCTGCCGGTAGCAGGCGGCAGCGAGCTTGTTTGCAAGCAAACATCGGTGAATGGACCTTTCTCGGAACGCGAGCTCCACCAGTAAGCGCTCCGGGCATTATGGGAACGGTGAGGGTGTCGCGCCCTTTAGCCAAGCCGAGTCTAGCCCAGTCGAACTTTTGCATGCTAGGTGCTGCACGCTACCGCCCGAACCGCGGCACCATTCTTAATCCATTCATGCATCCAGGCGAGCTAATGGTTTTCGAACGTTGTTGGGACAAACTGCGTTGTTGTTGTTGCTGTTTTTTTTCGCGTTTTATTGGCGAAGGACAAATAAAATGCACCAACTTACTCAACTAATTCCAGTAACAAAATTAAAATAAAAACACGTTGGGTGCGTGAGTGAGACTTCGCTCTTTTGGCGCGTGGTCCACGCGCGGTGGCCCATTAAAATAAAGGACGACGGCCCATCCAGAGCAATGGCCCATCCACACCGATGGCTCATCCAGAACGATGGCCCATCCAGAAAAATGCCCCATCCAGATTAATGGCCCATCCAGAGCAATAGCCCATCTAGAACGATGGCCCATCCTGAGCGCTGGCCCATCAAGAACAATGACCCATCCAGAACGATGGCCCATTCAAAAAGATGGCCCATCCTGAGCAATGGCCTCAAGTCAGACAGCCATTATGGCCCATCCTGAGCGATGGCTCATCCAGAACGATGGCCCATCCTGAGTGATGGGCCATCTAGAATGATGGCCCATCCAGAACGATGGGCCATCCAAAAACAGGCAGTGAACAGACGTGCTGTAATTAAGGGATTCTCACTTCATGTGGGCAACGCAGCGCAGCTCAGTGTGCTGGAAAGATTGCGGTCTGCCGTACACAGGGACCCAACGCGAACGTAGGCAACCTGGTTCTCGCAGGTGGTGCGGCAGTAGCAGCAGACGACGAAGCAGCGACCCTCGAAGTTCCCAATGAGCCTCACGCGCACCGCTTGAGGCGCGCGCTACTTTCCAGAAAGGTCTATTGAGTCCTCCATGACTACGGTATTTTTAGTCTGACATGAACTATAACTTCTAAATTGGGAAGACGGAAACATATCACCTTTTAACTAAAAACACTCGCCGTTGATTGAGCAGCGAAACCGGTGAGTCGACATCTAATAAAGAAGCTATTTATCTTGTTTAACGCTTATGTCGTGTGCACCAGCAAACCCACTGTTCAGTATGGTTCACTTTAAGGCGCATAGGACTGTTGCGGTGTAAACAGGAAGATCTCACTCTTGGTACATATAGTCAAAATAAAATAAGCACGAATTACTCCCTCAAGTATTAAAAGTAGTGTCACAGAAATGTTATTATTTTTGGAAAGTAAATGTAACGTAATGTCATTACTTTTTGTCTGAGGTAATTTGTAATGTAATTTATTTACATTTTATCAGTTTTTAAAAAGTAATTAGTGATGTAATTTAATCACTTTTTGAAAGTAATTTTGTCATCTCAGTCAAAGCCCTAGCGCCTTTTTTAAAACAAATGTGTTCAAGTTAAAATCAAACACCCTGTGCAATTTCCTGTGCAATTTATAAAAAACTCTGATATATTTATTGAACAAATTATATAATAATACTTTTGTTTTCAATAGGATAACTTATATTTCCTTAGTAAATAATTGAGTACGTTCAAATGGTAGCTCCAGTTGTCGAATCCCTAATGGTTTACAGTTGAAATTACTTTTTCTTTCGCGGGGGACAGCATTGGAAGAGCGTCAAACAAACTAATTAGGGACTTCTAGCAAACCGGTACCGGGTTCCGCGTGCCGCACTACCGAAGCCTTTGAAGCATGCTTTCAAGCGCGCCCCTCGCCGTCACGGTACCAGCCTGGAGCGCGCTCAAAAGCATGCTTCGTGCTTTAAGCGCGCTCCTCACGGTTAAAGCATTACGCGGGCAGCGCGCTAAAATCACGCTTCAAAGGCTTTATCCAGTACGCGGAACGCGGTAACGGTCTTCTAAAAGTTCCTATCGAACCCTTCTAAGTGGCTTTGCAACAGACCGATTTCACCAGCCAGTTTGACCACGCCCCCGCTGCCGCAATACATCGAGGGAACTTCAGTCCTTCCGTACGTGCCCCAACCTCGCCGCAGCTCTGCGTGTGCAGAGCACGAGAGAGCACGAGGAGTCTCGAGCACTGCCGCCTGCCTCTTGTGAACTAAAGTTATGGCGGCTTCGCGCATGCGCCGAACGCTTGGTGAGATCGACCTATACGAAGGATGACAATGAAAGCGATGTGAACAAAATAAACAGGCTAAAAACGTTCACTACAGGGGCAAGGGTTTCAAATTACTATTAGGCATAATGCAGACACTGCAGACATAATGACAAAGTTATCTGTGGACACGCCTAAAGCATGTTGGAAGCTTCATACATATGCATGGTTTGAGCATGTCTAATGACAGTTTTGTGCATGACCGATAGACCGGACCATGCCCGATGGGACAGGAGTAATGTACGGATAAGCAAGAAAACAATCGCAATTTCCCAATGGTTCGTCTGGAAGTTGTAGAAACCTCTACCGATTCCTTAATTGCGTACCCTTACGAACCGCAAAGATCAAAGGTCGCGTGTTGACGCACTTTGCGGTAAACTGCGCGCTGTATGCTCACAGGACATGTTGCCTCCGGTGTTTTTTCTTTCCTACTTCTAGTGAACAAAAACGTATTCGTATGAGATACCGTTTTTAGATGTGCTGGAGTCACTCAGCTCTGGAAAATGGTGAATATCTTTTTTTACGAAACCACTAAGCACGGTACCTCAGGTATTAGCAGGCCACTTCCCCATGCTTCGTTTCCTGGTTACATTTTTTTTGGTACACCGAGGCACTGCGTCCAGGTATGTAAAATGACCTTATACAGCCTTTTGTGAGCAATGTATTTAAACAGCGCTCTTTTTTATTATTATTAATTCTTCACGATAGGGATTGGGTGTGTTGGCGTCACTCAGCTCTAAGCAAAAGCGGTCAAGGCTTTTTTTCGGATCTACTGAGCGCGAGATACCAAGGATTATGCTACCGTAATAAGAAAAAAGTGAAGGGAAAAGTAACGTGGGAAGTAATTGATTACTTTAGAGACATTTTTCGATTACTTTTTTGGAGGCTGTAATTGTAATTGTAATCCGTTACTTTTTACAAGTGAACTAATTGTTATTGTAATCGGTTACTTTTTTCAGTAACGTCTACAAGTCTTCCCAGAATATAGGACACAATCTTTTAGTTAATCGAATAATAATTGGACTTAACTCAAACAGAACACAAAGAAGAGATGTGTTGTCCCGTCCCGACGGTCTTTATGTATAAAATTCTTTCTAAAGTTACATCATTACCAACGCGCTAGCTAACAGGTATAAGATAATCAAGCAGAGCGAATACCCTCAAGGGACTGGCCGCAACAAGTTGTCAGGCGTTTCTAGGCCGGCTCATGCCGCAATGTTCATCAAGGTCAAGTGCCTCGGTTGGCAATGTTCAGAGCATGTGACGGGCTTGGAAATATTTCTAGACTTGGTGATTTTAATTGCCACAGTAATTGGCCAGGGACGCAAACCCGGTGATTTGCCGACGGGTCGAATTTTACCGAGTGCAAGTCGACTGGTGCAGCGTGTTCGCGTCCAATCCGTGAGTCGTGCTGGCCGTGACGACGTGAACACCGTTTTCCACCGGGTGGACCAAGATAATCGGTTAGCGTTTCGGAAAGACAAAAAACAAAACAAAAAATGAGCTCTTTTTTCTATGAGTTTGACAGCAGCACTTAGGTTTCTGGTGCCAATTGTTATCAAGAACTACTAAGTTTACGTCCAACCACACAATATTGTCACGGACACAAAAATACTGTAAAACCCTTTATTTTCGCGGCCCCTATTTTTCGCGAATCCGTCACAGAGGACATAGTCGCGGCCACTAAATTTCGCGAATTCCAGAGACCTGCATTGAAATTCTTAAGGACCGAAATTTTCGCGTGCCTTCAAATTTCGCGAATTTTTCAATTCGCGATTTTCGCGAAAATTAAGGGCTCGTGAAAATTAAGGGTTTTACAGTATCACACGAATACAATACCGAAAACACAAGAAATTTGGCGAACTTGTGCCTATAAACTTAACAAAAAAGCTGCCACGCATCTTGCATTGGCCACGGAAGGGCGAATTTTCGCAGTCAGTGGTTCACCGCTGCTTTTATTCACCCGGTACGTTGTGGAACGTTCCAAACCGGAACACAGGATGGCAACCAGAGATTGGGCTGAAGCTTTCCAGAAGAGCGAAAATTGATAAGAAAAAGGACTGAGCCGAAAGAGGCTCGCACCTCGTTCTTTTGAGTGGCAGCCGCGTGCGTGGGCAGCCCGGCTACGCGCGGATTAACTAGTTGATAAAGTTCAAACCCAACATTGCTCTATGGTCCCTTTCAGCATAGTGCCTGAAGCTCGTTTCTGACTGGCCTGTTTGGCGTCCTATCCCTCATACATCATAAAAAGCCGGAGCGCTCTGCTGTCTGATGTCGCGATCCTGGCTGTTTGCCATAGAAATCCCTAGAGTTATTATAATATACGCTAGAGATTAACCACGTAGATGGTGCCTATGCGACTTCCGGAATGCAAATTGAAGCGGACAGCAGCCAGCCTACTTTTTTGGTGCTCCGGCGCATTCCTATGGGAAAATGCGCGTGCATTTTGTCTCTTCGACGGAAAATAACATAAATACTTTTTGTTATTTGGATTGTACCGAATGTTATGTACTTTTATTAACATTGTAAAAGTGTAATTGCTTTAGTTACAGCATTTTTTTTACTAAAGAACGATGTTAACCTTTGCTATATTTCAGGTCCAAATCTCTGTTCCATGGCAGGTATTGGAAGAAAGAGGGACGAGTCTAAGCAAATTAACAATAGAAAGGAATGTACAGTGGGTTCAAGGTTTGCCAGCATTCCGGTGGGGCTTATATATTGCAAATATGCCCGTCTTGTCACTATATGAAAATTTCTCCGTCGTGCATCTTTACAAGCGGCTATAAAAACATTTGAAACGTAAAAAATGAAGTACGTTGTCTATGAAAGGTGTCTTTTCATTATTATTCATATCAGGCAACTTTTATCGGGCATATGCTCTCTGGCTTCCTCCTATTTTCAAAATTTTCGAGCGTGCGGGTGGTGTTTTGAACGCAGAAATGGCATATTCAAACATATTCCTGATCAGAAAAAAAAAATCAGTACCTATTTATTGCAAATTGGAGTATATTACGGGGCTTTTAATTAATTGTGATCGTCTGCATGTACAAGAGGTTACTTATGCATTGTTACTCCGTAGTTATTGCCGTATCTCTTGGTTTTCAACATGTCTTTCGTTTTTTTGGCACGTATATCCCCCAAGCTCGAAAGCGCCGACGCCGTGTTCGCTCTAATAGTATCCGATAGTTCACATAAATACATGTACGAAGCGATTTTAGCACCGTTTTTCATGCAATGAGTTTGAAATAAAAACGCCGTAACTGACCAATTATTTCGTCTGCCTGACTGAGGAATGTTCCAATTTACCTAGTGCCTACGAATTATTCGTGATATTTGCTCTAACAATCGAGCGCAGGGAGGCAATGCACTCGCCTTTTCTCCTAGAAATGCATCACCGGAAATCAATTTCCGACGTTTTGCTGTCTACTTCAATTTGCCGCAGCACACTAGCGCCAGTTAAACCTCTAGCGTGCATTATAATAACTCTGTCATAGAAATAGGCGAAAAGCACGAGTGAACGCGAGTGTCGCTGTAGTCGCGGCGTCGAACTACTGACTGCAGAAAGTTCCGTGAACTGCCACACTGGAGAACGACCTGCAGCGGTACGGGCGTCTGCCATATGCACCACAGCTGTTGGGACGCCGCCAGGATCGTGACCGGTGACAGCACGACACTTGTATGACGTCATCAGGTGGAAATCGGACGACCACTTTCTCAGTCGGAGACGCGTTCCAGGCACCCCTGCTTGCAGTGGTGCGGAATGGGCACTCCCTTTCCATTCTAATTCCATTCTGGGGAATTATATTTTTCGATAATTCCATTCCTTCCAACTCCTAGGAACAGAGATACTGGGCCAATTTTACTCGTGGGATATCTGAACTGTTCCGTTCCATTTCTCTCTAATTCCCAAATTAAAAGAAAGTGGATTTTGATATACATAATGATTGAAAACCTGAGACTGTGGTTTTGAAAACGGAAACTTGTGAAGTAGAAAGAAAAAAGGGGACAGACAACGTCTCAATTTTGATATTTACACGGTGTTGCTGGCAAAGAAACATAAATCTGACATTACAAAGGCGCTGAAGGCTCAAGAAGCTTGCGTGCTTTCTGCTGCGAATACATACACAGCAGCACTGCTAATATGCTGTTCTGGACACACGGCTACCGCGATTGATGCGAAGCCATTTCAAAATCACAGGTAATAGGTCTGCAGATATTACAGCAAAAACTTGAAGACTTGAAGAATGTTCAATTACTACTTCGTAATCAAGGGTGGATGCCAGGCAGTTCGAAAAACGAACTCCGAAACTCCATTTGCTCTTCTCCGTGGTGTAATCCATCGTATCACCGAAAGCGGTTATATATGACGTTGCCCCCGATGCCAGTTTCACGCGCCGCGGGCCGCTCAGCCCGCGCTCTATTAGCGGCGAGATGTTTTGGTGGCGCCCTCCTGTAGTTCCCCCTTTGGACGTCATTACCTTGCGAACAACAAGTTCGACGGTGTTTGCTAAATAGCATGGTGGAAGCTTGAAATCATTGCGCTCTCAAAGGAACGCTGCCAACACCGTCAAAATTAAAGTTCTTTCATTCCTCTTATTTCCGTCGATGATAAATCCTTTTTTGACGTCATAGTCAGCGTTCGGCCAATCGTGGAAGGCCGACCACAGCGACGCTTTCGGTCGCGCACGTCGCCAATACTTCGTTTCAGCTTCGGTCCAGACGCAGCCGATGCTACAAGCGCGAGCATGTGGCCCAGAACAGTGCTTGCACTGCACGAGCGCGCGTGCTTGGCAGGGATGCTGAAAACCCGGAGCTCGCGCTTGTAGCTTTGGCTGCGTCTGGACCAAAGCTGAAACAGAAGTATAGAACGACGCTTCAGCGTGTACGCCTTCGTGTTGCTCGCACCAAGTTCCTTCACATGATCGGCAGGACAATCACCACCACCATTCTGCCAGACCAGCCTCGTCGATTGAAGACGAACACCATCTCCTGTTGTGAGCGCACACTCTATGAGAAGGGACGACGAGTCCAAGGAGCCAATCTTTCCGGACAACCTATTATTCCTCGGACGGCTCCTCAACCCATGAGAGGCCAACCAAGAAGCTCAAGTGGCCACCGATGCACTGACAACATTCCTTTATCGAGCGTGTTCCAAGCATGTTCCAAGTATGTTTGCTTCATACATTTAAACAGCTTCAAACATCTCTAAAGACTGTTTCTATGAACAATGGGGCGGCAACGAAATACAAGGAATAAACGCGTCTCAGATAGTAGAAACTTTTAGGGAAACCGTTTTCGCACACCCGATACGGTATACGATGGGCCCTCCGGTACGAGCTGCGCATGTGCGAGTCTTCTGTGGCAACACATGCGCAGTGCGTACCGCAGAGCCCATCGTACAGTATCAGATGTGCAAAAACGCTTCCTAAATCACTCTAGTGTCTGTAGACTGGCCTTTGTGAAATGTAGTTGCAGTGTGACGCCGGCCGAATGTAAACAAGGCCGTACTCGAGGGAACACTTTCTGTGGCTATGCAGTCAATGATGGTCACACGGGCGCTCGAGCAGCTTGATCGCCAGATCAAAGCTGCGCACGCTTTACCTCTACTGAAATGCCAGAGAAACTTTGTCCACGAGTATAGATAAGACACTTATAATGATAAGACAAAAAAAACGTAGCTTATGTTGTTTTTCTTTTCTTTTTGCGTTTGTCTTTTTTCCGGGCGTTCTGTATTCTCGGCTAATTTTTATAACTTTCATTTTATGTGTGACTTACATTTACACTTTATATATTTATTAGTTTTTATTTGTTTATTTTTGTTTGTTTTTATCTCTCTCTCTCTCTCTGCAGCTCTGTTCTTTCATTACCACTCTTCCACCTGCCCCAGAAAATACTAGCAATATATTGTTCATTCAGCTAGAGCCAAACTTTTTGTATTTCTAATAAACATTTTTTTTTACTTTCTAGAAGCGACGCCGCGTACGCCTGCCCAAAATCTCCATGCATTACAGGAAACAAATAGTTGCGAAACGTTTATACAGCGTGATGCATGGACGCGGCAGATTTTGTGTTTATTTTCGTTTACGCCTCACGCCGTTGCGAAACCGGGAAGACAAGGCCGTAACAATTTCCATTGAAAACTGAAAACACTAGAAACTATTGACAGTGCAATTGCTACGGTGCCACAAGGATGCACTGTAGGACCATGACATGAAACCTAAAAGGGGTCATGATACGATATCGGGTTGGAGTGATCATGTCTGTGTGAGAAACGTACTGGTTCTAGTCTGGCTCAAGTATAATCGCACGGACCACCACTGATTCAGAAGCTTCTTAGTCGCTGTGAAATATGCAAAGATAAAAGGGGACTATTTCTTTCAGTCTTGCCTTTGCTAAGCTCGATGATGTAATTGTGAGCATTCGACTTGAGATCGCAACAATCAATGCCTCGGCCGACAGTCGGGTAGTGGCTTGTGCCCGACAACTGCGGTGAGAAGACTAGCAGAACTCTAACAATTCCTAGAGCTCAGCACGTCGTTTCCTACTTTGCCTAAGCCCAGCGCGTGGCTATGACTATAGTTGGCGGCATAGGAAAGGCACTAGGCCACGTGGTCGCTTGTTCTGGCTCCGAGTTGAAGGGATGAACGATGCTCATATTTCTCGGATTTTTCGGGCGACTGCCATTGCCTAGAAATAAAAACTAAGGCATGTTTATTCTGTTTATTCAGTTAGGTAGTGATTCTAAATGGTATTTAACTAGAGTAGAAAAATCGTTTCATGACCCCTTAAGGGGGTATGCGGTAGCCGATTGGGCTAGCGCACACCAACTGGGAGCACGTGGAGCGAAAGCTCGCTCTGCAGAACCCTGGGATCCTGGGTTCAATCCCCACCCCTGCCCGTTTCGATCTGAATGAGCAGCGCACCGGCGTGCGGTTTTGTGTCACTATAGCGTCACGCATGTGAAAGACCTCAGGCTGGTGGTAGTACTGCACTGGCTAAATTTCTCCTCTAAAGCTGGGAAACAAAGGGCCCGTTGAGGCAGACTAAGTTCAGGCTGTATAAACGTACAGACACCCCAATTTTGAAACCTTATGTGCAGCGATGCTGTTTCAGGATTTACTTTGACATTGCACTAGCGTCGCACCAGCGGGCCGCAGACACTATCTGAAGATAGACACAGCTCGCATTAGAACCGAGCCCATTCCGTTCCCACTCCATTCTGGGCCAAAGGCATCAAATTCCAATCCCCTTTCATTCCTCCCAGCGCTGCCGCCATTCTATTCCCATTTCATTCCGAGATCGGGGAAATGAGGAATGGTTCCCGAATCATTCCAACTCCGGAGTGGCAACTCCGCAACACTGGTCCCTTGAACTCTTTCCGCGCTAGCCCTCACCGCCTTGCCGCTAAACCGTTCAATAGTACACGGAAAGCGTGCTTCACCGCGGTGAGAGTCTATTTGTGGAGAAGCAACCCACGTGTTTTGTAGGAACTAGAGCGAAGAGCGGAAGAGCGCGGCCGCCCGCACGCGGAGGATGTCAACTTGCGCGAATATAAAAGATTTTCACTTTCAATCGCTCATAAACTATTCTAATGTTTTCATCGTTTCGCGCTCAAACCCCATTTTTTCAAGATCTGAATTATGCTAGCATTTGAGGAGCAATAGACACAGCTGTCAGAACTTAGTTTTTTGGATAAAAGTGGTAAGTAGATGAGCAACAAAAAATGCAGGTTAATAGATTCAATAGGTGTACGTAGTAGTTCCACTGATCTTATTCAGTATGTAAGAATTCAATTTTCGCTTTGCAGTCTAGATACTCGTTGCAGAACAGACCATGCTGACCCTAATATTTTAATTTGTCAACTGTAGTGTGTGTTGCAGGAAAGCCGGCGTCGGTAGCGTTGCGACGGGCCTGATTCGTCGATAGGTTCATGTCGTCACCGGACACGACCTCGCGCGGAAATTTCAAACAACCCACAACGTTCACGTGAAACACGATGGCACGCGTGGAATGAAAGTGATTAGAAGACATTACACGTAATGGGAATTCGAGGTTGCCTCAAGTCTCAAATGATTTCACTGTATAAAGTACTTAATTTGCCTTAAAGAAGATTTGAAGACTTTTAGGCGGGATTCGAACCCACGACCCTTCGGTTGCGAGCCAGACAGGCTACTTGCTAGGCGATGTCCGCTGCACTTTTTTACGCGAATTGATTGTGTGGTGTCGAAATGTCTACACAAGAATGCCGTTTGAATGGTTATTGACTATCCACCCGGGCATGTTATGGCCAACAGTTCAAGATGACAAATGACGCGTGGCAGTGGAAAATATTTATTGCCGTCTGCTACGTTCACTCCATAAAAAAAGGCGCAGCTTTCGCAGATGGAGACGTCGTAAAACCGACGCTGCAGATCGTATAGCTCAAAATTTCAATACTAAAAAAAAACTTTGGGCTTCCGTGAAAGACCACTTATGAACGCATACTTCTAATAACGCGATCTCTTATTAAAACATGGCGCCAACGTCTGTTTGCTCCTTGAACTACGTAATTCGCTGAAATTATGGCCACTATCGCGACAATAAGTGTTGTCGTAAAGGTTCGATGAAAGTTTGAAGGTGAACCGAAGCAGCCAAATTTCTATAAAAAAACGTACATCAAAAACTTTCGATTGGTTTGGCCGGACGATGACGTGGTTGATCATTGGGCTTTGATTGGTTCATCTGGCGAATGGGTGGTATGACAGAGCGCGTTCGCGACCCGTGATTGGCTAAACTGTGTTACACCCTTCGTCGCGGTCCATCTTGAGAGGAAACAAAGTTTAATATGAGAACGGTCCTTGGCAGCGACGCGGGAGACGGTATTTGTAATATTGACGTCTGTAATTCATTTCTTGATGTAGAATCTCGAACTATGTACTGGTATGAGGTGCACTCTCCAGGGAAAACAAACAACAACAACAAATGTCGAACAGTAGCCGGAGGAAAGGCTTTAAAATTCCGAGGATCAAAACATCCCTAGGGAAATATGAGACTTCAAAAGAGTGCCGCCTAGCAGAAAACAAATGCAGCCTCCTCGTTGACATCTTAAGTTCGAATGAACTTGCGAAGTCGCCTCGTGAATATATGTGTTTCGATGCGGGGTGTTTACAGAAGCTTTCTGGGTGTTTTCGGGAGTTTATTTTGTCTGTTCGTCTGTTTTCTAATGGCTATCTTCTAATAAAACTCTAGCAACAAGAAATAAGTCACTGAATAGTTACAATTTACTTTTTCTTAAGGGGACCCCTTCCCGTTAAAAAAAAAGTAAATTATAACTACAATTTACAAGTCAACAATTCTGCAATTTTACAATTTATGCGCAGAGATCGCGCTGAAATGACGATTGTTTAGCTGCCTTACAAAGGGTCTGACGCGGGTACGAACTTAAACAGAAATATTCACTTTATCAGGACTACGTGCTCGTGCCACAATTCGTTGCGTTTATTATATACCAGATAATGATAAAACACGCAAAAGTAATGTTGGCGGATATGCCAAGCAGTTTCTAGATCTATCAAAAGACGGTATCAATAGAAGCCAAGAACCAGGGTAGACTTCGCTTTTTTGTGCGTACGGATATTGGTTTCTCCCTCCTCCCACCGCATTTTACCAACTTTGTTTACTTTCTATTTATTTATATATACCTTTTATATATATTATTTTTTATACTGACATGAATGCCATGAACAAAAAGTTTAACATAATTTCTTTTTAATTGGTAACTAAAATATTTCAGCATAAACCTGTAACACCTGAGCTTAACATAACTGAAATACAAATACTTGCGTCCTACGCAGTTCAAATAAATTATTGCGACCGGGCCCCCTATCATTATTAGGAAGGTTGATGCGCGGCCTCAAACGCTCAGAACTAATGGATTCAAGAACAAATTACGAAAGTGTAGAAACCTTTGAATTAAAATAAAGAAGAAAAAGAAACGTGCTTTCGCGAACGTATTTTGGTAATCAAAATCACAAAGGGGCGTATCCGGAAGGCTATGGGAAGGAAGATGTGAGACTAAGAACAAAATCGACTGCAGGCAAGGTTAATAAACAGAAGGGCTGGTTAACGTTGCATATGATTCTAACCGAAGACGATGGACCACAAGGAGACAAGGGATAAACAGACACACCTCAAACGCACCTCAATTGATCTTATTCACACATAATGTCTGAGATCGAATACATTTTATTCACACATCATAGATTATAATGAATAGATTTAATTCACACATCATTGTGGACGAGGTCGTGTGAGAAGGTTGCACATGAAACATGATGCGCGACTAAAACATATATTTAGCTGCGTTTGCGACGTGTGTTGTTTTGTCGTTTGTTCCTTTGTCGTCCGTCGCCTCCGGTTAGAACCATGTGTAAAAATGGACTGAGCTTGAATTAATTACGCTGTTAGGAACTACAGCTTGTAACACAGTGCTTCTCACGCGGTCGAAGCCTATGCAGGTCTTGGTCAAGAAACATCGTATCATCAATGTAAATTAAATGCAACAATGCTATCGGCGTGAGCGAGACACTCACGCCGACAACGTTGTTAACTGTGTCTTTGTCTGTTGAATCTCTTGAAGTACTGACTGGTGACGATCGGTGAATATTTGCAGTCCACTACCGCGCCTTTCAGACGAATCTAATACGCTCTGCTGTTCTTGTTAATCAATGCCGTAAATTTCCAGAATTTGTTTTGAAGATCCATGCCCTTTTAACATTAAAAATTTTACCGGGCTCGTTTTTATGAGACGAGTGTAACGTTACGAAAGAACGTCTCAAAAATCTGTCCCACGGCCGCTAGATTTGGTGGCTGATGTCTTGCCAGCATAACGAAACACACCCTTGAGCGAAAAAAAAATCTTCCTAAATAAACACTTAGAGCAGTTCAAGAACCGACGCACATGCTGTGCCTCCCAACATTATTCGCATACGATTCAGCCACATTGTAAATTTTGTTTAACGCTTTGAGATGAGAATCAACTGACACTTTCTTTCTCAAGGAAGGTGATTGTCGGTGTAATCGACGTGATAAATTTTTGTTTTGTTTAGTAACACAAAACTGAATATAACTGCATGTGCAAAAATAGGCTCATTGAAGAAATAAGCAGTCCTGTGTGAATCTACATTACGGCCACAGCGATAGTTGCGGCATCTTATAGAACCCTAACATACATTTATGTATCTTGCACGTACGTATTGTGCACCTTACATAGAGGAATCATCGTCAATGTCGGCTCAGAGAGTGACACTCTTCTCTACAACTATAATACTATCTAGATTGGAGATGCCTCGTACTTATTTATTTATTTTGATATTTAAATATGTATTTATTTATTTATTTTAATACTCTCAGGGCCCATAGGACATTACAGAGGTGTAGGACATACAAAACCACACTGAACAAATTAACACAAAAAGATTGAAAACAATTTTTGATACAAATTACTTAGTCCGGCGTGTTAGCAAAAGTGGCTCAAGTACACTTTGCGCTTTTCACTTTTGCCCGCCCCCTCCTTTCCTACGTCCTCTCCACTTTTCACCTTGCCCCAACTTGGCTCCCATCGTTTTCTACAGATATTCCATAGAAGTTTACGTGAAATCATGGCGTCACGCGTGACGCCACGATGTTACGTGATACCACGACCGTCACCGGACATTTCTTTCGAAGCGGGAGAGGAGGGGGAGGGGGGACCCATAACAACCATAACGCTGCTAAAAAGTAGCGCTTTTCGAAAACAAACGGCAAAAGGGTAAAGAAAGACACTAAGCCGGCAATGACCTTCCTCTCGGCCGCGCAAAACGGAAAAGTTTGGCAAACGCGTGTTAAACACCGGACGCCGCACGGTGTTGCGTAAGTTCGATTCCTGCCAATGACCAGGCAGGGACTCAGCCAACGACCTTTCCTGCTTTTCACAAATTGTTCACCTCAGCGCGAATCGTGCTCGAAAGCCCCTTCGCAGCTCCTTGATCCTTCGAACGCGACGCGTCCGCCTTACGCAATTATGTTTGTAGAAAACAAAAATGCAACTTTAAATGGAATATAACATCGAGCACAATATCCGGTACGCCTTCTCTCGATACGGCGTCCAAAGCCTTAAAGATGTCGGGATCGTTGAAAGTCGTTACACCCTCTTGATTATTTTTCTTCTTATTTTTTGTGTGTTCTAAAATTGGTCGTGTCTAAATTTGAACTCCTTCAAAATCCCCAAGGCGTCTTGAAAAAGAAATTAAAAAACAAAAATACGCCTCGATGTTTAAACGATATTGAGACACATTTGAGAATGGAGAACCAAGTTATTAAACGCGAACCTTAATGTCTCCGAATGCTCTTCATCATTCGAACGTTTATTGAATTTCCTCGGAATGTTTATTTCCATCGAAGCGGACGTCATTTAAACTCGACCGATTGCATTCATGATTTGTAGTATTTAGTTATCATAAAGACGACTCATATCTGGAGGACAGGTTTGAATGTGCGTAAGCTGTAAATATAAAAGTTAAAGAAGCAAAAAACAGCTCGAACCAGCTAGAGCGTGCAAACCATTTTTGCCTCACGTTTTGAATTGCTGTTGTTTGGTTCCGCAGGCAGGGATAAAATTGACTTAAAGGATAGTGCCAATACAACTTTAAAAAAATATATGCCTGATAGTGATAAGCAACATGCTCTTCACGATGGTTATATATAGAAATATATATATTTTTTTTTTAAAGTCAACAATAATTTGTGTTGAACTGGGAACGATCACGTTTCGCGGATGGGGACTGGAGGAAAGGCGAGGAAAGGATGCGCGGCCCCGCTAACTGTTGAGCTTCGTACGCCCGTCCTCTCGATCGCCACACGTCCCGGCGGCAGCATCTCAGATGAGGTTTCGGGTGAGGCAAAGGGGTTTCGGGGAAGGAGGGGAAAGAAGAACGGAAAATAGAGCGAGGAGAAAAAGGAGGCGAGGGAGGGCGGCCGAGACCTGCGCGCATGCTCACACCGTGCCGTCCCACGCAGCCAATGAAAAGCGCGCCTTATTAGAGGGCAGCCGCGAGAAGCGCCAGACCGCCGTTCGCATCAGCCGCGGTGTGAGACGGTTTCAAGAGTTGGGAATTTTTCTCGCTCTCATACCGTGCGGCTCGCCCACCCGACAGTGCGAGACACAGCAACACTTTCCCTTCCTCCTCTCCCCTCCGCGAAAGAAGACAAACAAAACGAAGAATATACACGGAACCAGAACAAAGCGACTTTTCCACGGCGGGTCTGCTACGAGCGCAAGGTTTGAGCGCCCACGAACCGGAACAAGCAACGGGTGGTCGGACACTCGAGTCATCGGCAACTCGGAGGCCGTCGACGTTTTTGTGTGAACTGTCGCTTCATCGCCCCTGCCAGGAAGTCGGTTGTCAGTCAGGTGAGCTGTGAGAACCATAATTGTTTTTTTTTTGCGATCTTGCAAATTGGGGGAGAGAAAGGGGCTGGCTTCGCGCGAAACGACGACTTCATATGTAAGTCATGTTTTAACAAAAAGAACCCGGGTTTGGTTGAATACGCTACGAACTTTGAGGACAACTATGCTAAAAATAGTTGAGAAGTTTGTCAACATTTATATAGAATGTTTTTTTTGTTCTTTTAGCACATATTTGCGAAGAAGGTAAACGAAAATTACGTTTTGCACGCTGTTTTCACTCGAGTTTGATACTTCGCATCTATTTTCCTTGTCAACTGGAAGTGACAAATATAAAATGGAGGCTACGTAACTTGGATTGAAAAGCGGACGGAACTTGAAGCTTCAAATCTGCGAAGCTTCTTTTTGCATATAGAAAAGGTACGCGAAGCGTTAACGTTTTGTTGCTTTTGCTTTTTCTTTTTCTGGAGAATAGTTGGTTTAAAACTAATCGTACTGTTTGTGTGAAGCTAGTATTTTAGGCTATCGACACAAAATGATGCTTTCCGGTTCCTTTTAGCTTTGGAACGTCTTAGTAATCATGGAGTTAAATCAATACTTAACTCTTCCGCGATAAAAAAAAAGTTGGAGTTTGTTTTTAATAATTAGGACACAAAGCAATGTTACTGCCTGCAGATGCTGCATAACTACTGAAAAATTAGAAAAATAGAAACCAATTTGATTGCGAAATCACATTTTCACCAAAACCCCACGTTATCTTGACTGCTTCCCGGAAATAGTTACTCCGGTAAAATCACCGCTTCTGAAAAAGTTGTGAGATTGTCGTTTTTTCGTTCGGTCCTTTTTCAACGTGCGCAGTAATTTACTGAAGTGTCAGTGAGTGGTTTTTATGCTTATACTTCTATAATTTAAAACATATAATTGTAGTTTTCCTAAAGAAGAAGAAGAAATGCTTTCAGTAAAAAACGGGACAAGTGTTTGCCTCATATGCTACTTGCCTCAAGTGTGATGCATGTTACATTTTTATGACTGAGTTTAAGTGTTTAACGGTGTATTGTCTGAACAAGCAAGTCTGTCATCTGGTTTATGTTCGTTTTTATAATAAAGCTTGTTAAAAAAGAACATTATAGTAACCTAAATTTAAGAGACAAAATAAAACGAAATTTTCAAACGTCTGATGACTTTGGGGTAATTTCCAGGTACTTGGTGAATACATAAAAAAACTATATTCACACTAACAGTGGCACCTGGGACAAATACTGATTATAATAACTCAATCGTTCATTTAAATTTAAAAGCAACGAAACCTTGAACACCAGGTAGAACGCTGCTGAATGCATACCATTGACGCCTGGGATTGTCATTTTAAAATCTCGACAGTTCGCTCTGCTTACCAAACCATCGCAGCGGAACCAAGATATATAAGAGATCCGCTTCATGCTTTCAACTCGCATAAAAATCAAGTAACAATTGCACTGTGCCGAAAAAACGCCAGTTACTCCAAATGATATGCTAGAACTTTATGAGAATTTTTTTCTTTGTGAACTCAAGTCTGTCAAAAGCCGAGGCGTGTGACGATTTCTCAATGCTTTGTCATCGCGGTTTAACAACTTAACTACCAATTTGCAGCCTAAAAAAAAAGCACAAGAAATTATTTTATTTCATTTATCTTTTTTCAGCGCCCGAAGGCTCTAAAGTCTACTGAGAAGAGTGAAATTAACACAAAAATATACGAGTATATCAACGAAAAAGGCATAAAAAGGAACAATGTCTGAGGAACAACAAAACAATTAGTGATGGCAATTTTAAAATCAGCAGCATCACTTCTTAAAGCTACGGGCGCGGGAAGACGATTAAAACTGTGGAGTGAAAATAAAACTCATTAAAATTGCTTCTCTAATAGAATTGCGATCAAATCAGTGTGATGGAACTCTGCCCGATGTTTTTGTGGTTGCCTACTGTCACTGACAAGAGTAGAACGATATGGAGGCCTCCAGCTCGAGGTTTCAACTTTCGGTAACTCTTCGGACACTCGTGAGCTTCGAACATCCGCACCCGTTCTGAAAGTGGAGATGGAAAGTGCATGCTGGACAAACAGGAATCCGAGAGAAACACGCTGTCGTTCTCATACATGCCGTAACCATAAAAGAAATAAAACGTATAATGAACACTGCTTGCTAATACAAAAAATACGCCCTTCTGAAAACCTTCCCTACGCCTCATTTTCAGCATATCCTATGACAAAAGATCACGTTGTTTTGTGTGTGTTTTTTTATGGAGATGTGTTACCTATGTAAATTTATCGGGTCGTCCAAAAGGTTGCTTATGTGACAACGTCGATCGGTGTTAGGAGCACCGATTTGCCTTGCAGGGTGACAAGTTCACGAGAGAGTGCGGCGATACGGGATTCGCAATATGATAGAGCCGACTTTACGGGGAATTCGCGATATTTCCGCCAGTTGCTAAGCTCTACAGGAGGGTCGCCCGGGAACTCTACCGTATTTACTCAAGAATATTCAGCGCCCCTAATAGTTACTCACGAATATGAGAAGAACAATGGTTGCAGGGAAGAGTTCAAGTTGTCCCACCGTTAGCGTGAGCTTCCTGCCATCGATGGCGCTTCGTCATCTCGAGAGCTTTGATCGTGCTACGCACTGCCAAAGCACGACAAAAGGCATCGAGCGCCCGCTGGAGGATGGGCGTTTGTAAGAAGCGCCCTGAAGTTCCGCTCGACGAGTGCAGTGGAGACAAGGGCAGCTAGCTTCCCGTCTACCCACAAATCATTCCAACTCAGTGTTCCGACGTCAACGCTCGCTATCGTCAAGACCCCTCCCTCAGTTTGTGTCTTCATATAGCAAAAATGTCGAAGGCAGTAGCAGCTTTCTCATGCAGCTCGCGAAAGGCTTGCGGCCGACGAAAGTGTTCCGGCAAATCTGAAGGCGCGACTTGTTGCACTCACATAAAAATTAAGTCTCAATCGGTTTCTGAACACACAAAGCCCTACGATTATTGCTGCAGCGTAGGAGGAACTTTTATAGAAATTTTATCTTTTCGACTCCTTGCATATCTCGTCAAGTTTCGTTCTCACGTGTTCGGCGTAATGTTTGATCGATCTACCCTATTTTAAATAGTGTGAGATGTATGCTCGATTAAGTGCGGAATGCTTTTTTTAATACGTCTTTAAATATTATCACACGAGGACTAGCCTGCGAAAAGATGCATAGTTCGGTGGTATAAAACAAGGAAAATTTTTGTAGCAACGTTTTTTATACAGTTTTGATGAGAAACTAAATTGGCTGAAACGTTTCAGCATATATCGCGTAGTTTTAATAAAAAAAACATTGTTTTTGTATTAAAATGTTTTCTCTTTCCGGTATACCAGGTTACACACAAGGAACAGGAGGAGACTATTATGCACCTGCGCATTTTCCTGTTTTTCTTTTACGGCCGTAAGAAACTACATCTTCTCCGGCAACGTATGACTCAAGGAGATTCGCGATTTATTTCAGAAAATGTGTTTTTAAGTGGTTGAAACCAAACTTTCGTTCACATTTTTTTTCTTGTTTCAGAAGATTTTACACTTTTGCTTGAGTAGACGCAGTGGAATTACAACATTATTTTCTGGCTGCAATCACGAGCTCCTTTTGTGTACTGGCATTTTAGTTGGTTGGGCTAGTTGAAGTATGACTATAATCGAATAGAAATTTAAAAACGCACCGCCAGCTCCTTCCACGCCAGTTTGGTACACGTTCCTCAAAAAAAGAAAGGAAAGCTTGTTTCTTGTTCCTTCTGATATTTGGAACGCGTTCCCGTTACAAGTTCCATGTCTAAAAAAGGAACTCGTTCCCTTTACAATTAAAAAAAAGGAACATATCATTACATATACGTGACATTTGTGTTTTGCCGATTACCATATTTAGTTAGATCGAGGAAAGTTTTTTTTTATCTATCCTATCAAATGGGAACATACGAATTTGAATGCCCTAATGGAAGGGCACCAGGCGAAGAAAACGAGCAGAAGCCTTGTTTCATTTTTTATATATATTCACCTTTAAAAATCTCAGCTTTTAACTATGTTCATGTTAGTGGTGGGCCATTCAGACGAGGCAAATATACTGTTGCCCCACATTGCACGAACGTTTTACAACAACCTCACACGTTTCAATCTAACAAAGTCCCTTGTTTGAACATAACAACAGTTGCTTCTTGATGTTGCTATCTGCAAGACGAGCAAGTGAAGAAGAAGGTAGGGCTTTTGGGAGGTCAGTCTTGAAAACTACAATTCCTTCTTCGTGAAGGTTGGGTTCGTTATTTAGTTTGAAGGTGGTTGACAAGGGGACAAGGGAGAATGATAAATTTTTGGGTATTTTTTAAGTGACCAATGTTCGGAACAGAAGGGTGCGTTCGATGTCTGGTAACCTGTTTTTTGTTTTTTGTTTTGTTAGGTCGCGGCTGTTGTCAGCCTTACATTTCTGCGTGTATGAGGATTCATGGAAGCCAAGAAAGTAGCTGAGTTTGGAACGTCCCTCTTTCTGTGCCTTTTCCTATGACTAAAGGTTTTGCTTTTTGTACCGAATCAGTGTCGCCTAGCTCTTCTGTACCCAACTGTTACTAAGCGAGGACCACACTAAATAAACAATAGAATAAGTAACCAAAAGGGTTAACGAGATCCATGCTCGTCGTGAAGATATTGTGTTTATGCTACTAAAATGTTCCTCTTAGAAATAAAAAAAATATATAAATTACCCCACTGGACGAAAAAAAAAGGAACGCCGTTCCTTTTTCCGTTCGAGTAAAAATGTAACGAGTTCCCGTTCCAGTTCCACCGATGCAAAATAGAACAGCGGATATTTCTTTCGTTCCTCCTAAAAAGAAGGCGTTCCAGGAACGCCGTTTTTCGGAACGCCGTTCCGTACAACACTGTTCCACACCTTCATTACCTTCAGCCGATGTTCCTCCGCGATGCGCAAATAGTTTGTAGCCTAGGAACCAGTGTTGGCGGTAACGCGTTACAAGTAACGGCGTTACCGGTAACCCGTTACTTTTTCGGTAACGTTGTGACGTACTCGTTACTTTTTTCAAAACAGTAACGGGTGTCGTACTTACGCGACTTATTTCGAGTAACGTGCAACGTAGTTACATATTCTTCCCAAAACTTAAAAAGAATTACACTGAAATTTTTTTCTGTGTTTTTAAGCTCGAAGTTACGTAAATATTTTAAATTTTTTTTGCGTTTTTGTGAGTATTAGGTGGAACCGTCAAAAGATAACGTCATCATTTTCAGTTTCTGGATGGACAAAATGTATCTTGAAATATGGCGCTGTAACGTCAAAAGTAACGTAACGTCAAAAGAGTAAAATGTGTTAATTTATAATTAAAAAAGTAACTGAAAAGTAGCGTGCGTTTCTTTTAACGGTAATGGTAACGCGTTCGTTTCATTTTAAGGTAACGTAGGTTGGTAACGCGTTCTTATTAATTTCGAGTGAAGAGTAACGTATTTTGTAACGCCTACAACACTGGTAGGCACACGCCGCACTGACCTTACATCACTCGTCATGGCTACGTATACCTTTCCGGGTTAGTTCGCGGAAGGATTCAATGCTGTGTCGTGGTACGCAGTAGGGTCTATTTTACGCATTTTTCGCGTGTAGCTGTCTGTCGTACATCTTGCCATGCCCCTCTCATATTTGGTGCTGCCAATCAGGATTTTTTTTAGTGTGTTAAAAAAGACAAAAAAAAACATTGGATGCCAAAATGTTAGTTTCTGAAAACGTTCGATTACATGCAGGTTATGGAACTTTATTTTATTATATTTCTGAGTTAATTTCAAAGGCGGGCTTTTTAGAATACTCCCCACTACATTTCAATGAGGTTCTGTGCCTCTGTGCGTTTCGATCACCTGCTAAACAAAACGCGCTCAAAAAAAAAAAAAAACACGCAGGAACGTGGCGCGTTTACAGTTCGCATGATTGCAGTTTAGTTGGCGATAGTAAACGTGCAAAGGTGATGAGCACTGTGACGATGCACTTTTGCTACTGCTTTATTGGCTCCATCGGAGTGAAGCCTCTGCTGCGGTCTATGCGGAGCCCAAGTTTGTCAGCTACTTTTGCAGTGGTTGGTGTGACGTCAGAAAGACGCCGAGCTCTGATTGGCTCCCTTAGAAGGATAGTGGGTAGACCTGGAGGCAGCTTGCTTCGAGGTCTACCCACTATCCTTCTAATGGGAGCCAATCAGAGCTCGGCGCCTTTCTGACGTCACCACTACCCCGCAAAGAAGCAGACGAACTTCCCCTTCGCATATTTACAGTGAAACGAAGCACATAGCCGTCAAATGGCCAGCATGTACTTCCGGTTGCGTTTACTGAGCCAGTACTTTGTCGCCAAGAACCGAGGATATATTTCTTCAAACTTAAGTCATCTAATTATAACTCACCGTCTCTTCTCGAGGCTTTTCTGCCCGAGAGCACTATACTGGCGTCCCGCCGAGGCTCAGGGGCGCCTGAGCATTTTCGTAGACTCAGGTAGCAGCGTCCCTGCAGTGGGATTTGTTCGCTGCGATCGAAGACTCATCTTTATAAACATGAGTTTTGCGAGCGAGGCTCACAATTGTTGAGAGGAACTATGGAAAGAAAGAAAGAGATAGAGTAGTACAGTCCTTCCATACGCTACGTCTGGAGCAGTTGAATATGTTTTTACTCATTTTGTTTGGTGTTTGGCGCTTAAAGATGCTGCAGCGCGTGACATGGGTCTTATCTAACTTTCTACTTGACATGACGGCATTTTTTTAACACCCATAGAAGCTGCGTGCAAGTAATAATTATCTCTCTTTCAAGAATGATACAAGTCGAACTACTTGTGTTTCATTTCTTTTAGAGCGCCGCTCTTAGGCGTGCCGAAACGTCACTATGCCGAAACATCGCCGCGGTTACGGCGACGGCGACGGCGGCGCCGCTCAAGCCAGAAACGGGCGCCTAAGAGCTGCGCTCGAAAGCGTTACTCGTCACCGATACTCAAAAAAAACAAACGCAATTGTAATAGTAATAGTACTTTAATAATACTTTAATAGTAACGTGTTCGTTTTCGAGGTAAAGCAAACTGGTGGCTGACGTGACTTTAGGAAATACACAACAGATGCAATACAAAAGCGAAAACAGCAACAAAGGGTGGCAGAACAACGGAACAAATCTCTTCAACGTTATTTGTTTCCAAAGTTGCAAAGTGCAGTTATTAAGACTGCATGTGGGAGGAACTTGACGTTTTTCATCGATGAGTGCGACTATACCGTTCAACTTTGTTCATGGTTCTCCTTGTTTGTCATTGCGGCGCATATGAGTAGTGATGCAAAACATAACACTAACTGAAGCGTAGACGGGACTGGTGGCGTACACGTTCCTTGAAAAACAAAACATAAACACCGTTAAACATTATAAACGTTCAACAGCGCCCAAAAACGGACCAAGGAAAACTACACAAGACAGGCCACGCGCTGGATGCAAACTAAAGTCTTAATGAGTCGACTTTTTTTTTCTCTCGAATAAATAAAACACGCAAGCACAGCCCAACAGGCCTACATTAGTCACATCAAGAGACGGGTATTGATAAAACCATTAATTACCGCTCACTCATGCTAGAGGGACCCTACCTGCTGCAAGGTGTCTTTTTTTCGCGCTTATTAAAACTTAAATTGCAAGTATATAGGTGCCGTTTTTATACAGTGTTCCTTTTTCAAGCCTGTTTGATTTTATATATTTAAGTTTCTTCAAATTCCTTGGGGACAGGGTGTTACATAAGAGTAATGGTTTAGTTAAATAACACGGTTAACGTTTCATATATGTTTTATGTTCTTTGTTGAAACGATAGCTTCAGGGAGGTCGTCTCAGTTCACAGTTGTCGCCAAAAAAAAAAGGAATGACAATGTGAATTATTTTATGTAGGGAGAAGGTCACTCTTTGCGAAGTGCAATCAATGCGAGGAACTATGGGATGCGGTTGCAAGATGAATGATGGGCGTAGAAATTTAGCAATACGCCATCAAGTACATACGTCTGCGAGAACTGCTTTTTGAACCAATTTCAAATGGAACCCGAGGTATTTAAGGTGGCTGTCCTAGACTGATTGATGATGGATATTCTAATTTAGGGCGTGCTATGGAAGCGTGTGCAAAGCTGTTGATCGATGAAGAAGCAAGACGAAGGTTTCGACGTAAGAAGCTAAGGGTTCATATTATTTAACGTATATCAACTGTCCTATTTCTCCACCTTGTGAAGTGTCGTCTTTCGCTGCCTTGTTTCTCAGCCAAAACTTAACTCTAATATCTAATACACCTTCTCTAAAAACAAACATAAAACTAACTGTTACTTCTTCACTGAAAGAGTTATCAAGTTATGACTAACGCGTGAATGGTAACGCGTTAAATAAACGTCCATGTAAAGTCCATTAAACCAGCGATAAAATTGTATAAAAACAGGAAATGATATACGGAAGTGATAGTAATATATTCGCCGCGCGTCAATTCTTTTCTAATTTTTAGTACAATAGAATCGATCATCACAAGCTCTAGAATCATGGTAAGACACATATACAGCAATTCGTCCTGGCTGTAGCATCTCACCATGACTGCTTTCTATAATCATTTTTTTTCATTGTTTGAGTAAGATGTTTCTTTAATATTACTGGCCTCGTAAACATTAATTATGTCATAAATACATCGCTTACACTCCACTGTGCCAGACGTTTAGCACAAACATGACGTCGGTACTTTCTCGCATTTTGTTCAGACAGAATAATGACGAGCGCCAAATTCAACAGGTCAAGCTGGTGATCCGAAAGAAAATTTTCCACCGGTCTATTATTTTTTATAACATACCTTCAGTTCTAACAAAACGCCACAAGAACAACCTGCTATCATTTTGGTGTTAACTGTATGTCCCTCAGATCAATTTACTTTAAGGTAGCGCATTTGAATTTTACTTGTGTCCGTAAATTTTGTTATTGCACACTTAGCAGGCGTGCATAAAACAGTACGTTTAAGGAACGCCAAACCTTTCCTCGTACTGGTGAAAATCGACCTTTCTCTTAGTATTATTCGAAAAATATACGTTTTTGTGGTATTGTGTGGGCAATACACCTTTATTCACTCCTTATGGAAGGAACCTCAGTATATTATTAGTCGTGTGCACGTCACACAAACTAGCATTTGTTCGGTTAATGGCGTGCGTTTACGTTTAGGGTATGCGCGATACAAACTGTTGCATGTCGTCCCAAGAACTTGTTAGGTATTTGGATAGTTTGTGAGGAATTAAAACCAATTCTTCCCAAGTTTAATTTTTTATGTACTTTTTTAGTATAGACTCAATTGTCTTCAACTCAATTCAATTAATATTTGTAATCCATTCTGACAAAAAGCTTTTGCAATTTTATTTTGATAAAAGTCGGGACTTAAGCAGTTGATAAATTATTAAAAGCCGTTGTGGACCTTATCTAGATCAACAGCTGCTTGAATGTTTTTTTCCTCTGGAAAGTGATCCAGATGTTTAAAAACTAAATGTCAGTTAGTCCAGTAACTGTATGTTACTAGAAATTGGTAGGTTGTAGAGGCTTCTGATTTCATTCATCCTCTGTGACGTAATTCATAAATTATGTAAACGTGTATTGTCGCGCAGGAATAAAAGACCCCTCTGAGGGAACAATGGTGGCTGCAGCGCCTGATTCTACTTCCTTACAGTACAATCCTTCAGTAGTAGTTCCGTTCGGCTGCAGAAAAGCAAATTCGAACGGCAGTGACCATGGTCTATCTTTCGGCAAACTTGAGCTTATGGAAGCTTTCTAAGCTATCTTAAAAGAAGAACCACAGTGCAAAACGTTTCCTGTTATAATAAAGAAATGATTTTCCATCAAGTCACCATTCGGTCAAAACACAGGTCGTTAGAGTGTCTTCTAGAGTGAGAGATAGCGATTATTAATAGATTCTACGTCTGTGCATCCATCAGAATGTGTGGAGGTCATTTGCCAAGCTTCTTGACGTTTCTTCAAAATGGAACTAGCAAGCTTTCACAACGCTGGCGCTGATGTATTAACTCTAATGGCGCATACTTTGAATAAAGATGTTATTTTCAAGCTTTCCAAATGACCAGATGATTAAAAAAAATTGTCTTTCGCTGTCTTGTTTAGTCTTAATACTTACATCGTTGAAGGACAACCGTCCGTCTTTCACGTGTACACAATATTGAGCTGCTATCGGGAAAATAGACACATATAGATTACTTACAAAAGGGTACCGAGGATTGCATGTGCACATTGTTTGTCCAAAATGACCACTCGTACGGCCAATAATTAAATAGATTTATTATTTGCGTCCACATTTTATTGTTTGAAAGAGCTTCACACGACCAGATGCGTTACAGGTGTGCGCCATTTTTAAAGGCATTATGGATTCCTTCGTCTACCTGTCGGAGCCATTTTCCTTCCCAGCCTTTGTTGGAACATGTTTCATTGTCATTTTTATGCTGACAAAATGCAGTAACGAGTGAGATGATATGATCTAAATAAAAGTAAGATCAAAGTAAAGTTAACTTCATGTGTTTAAAACAGGTTGACTTCGCCCAGCTTGCCGTCTGCTTTAGCAAAGATGTTTTGATCGCATTTGATTTGATTCCCAGGCGACGAGCGAAGCTTGGCGGGACTCTGCTTCGCCTTTCTTTTCTCGAGCCTCCGCGCCTTCAGCTTCTTCAGCTGGCGAAGAAATAAAATTCCCCTCAGTATAAAGTTCGACAGGCGAGTAGAGCAACGAAGCGTACTAAACTTCGTTGGAAGAGTTATTCGTTCTGATTTTCGGAGAAGGGACATTTAATGTTGTTCTGAATTTTGTGAATGCTCGGTTCGGTAAAAGTTAAGCGAGGTAGAATGCATATAGCAGTATTTTGGGAGAAAGCATTAAAAAAATGTATTATACATGGTGAAAATGCGTCTTTCGACTACATCCTATGTTCGCGGCTTTTGCTTTTGTACTGCAAGAAGAAACAAATACAGTATTGGCACAACTAAATGCCGACGAATCGTAAGAACGAGGAAGAAAATAATATCTTTATTCACAGTCTCTCTCTCTCTCTCTCTCTCTCTCTCTATATATATATATATATATATATATATATATATATATAAGTTTTATCTGGACTTAGTTTTTCCGTAAAATAAGATTTAATTTAAACATGTCAATGTTTTTGCATTTTTTATTTTTTATTGTGGGTCAAATGTGAAGAGCAAACACGACAGAGCGCCTTAGACTTACAAACTAAAATGATTAAACCAAAAGAACTTGGCAAACTATTGAAATTCCCGATTGCACGTTTCGCCCAATCTGCACTTCCTTCAAAATTTGGCACATGTGTTGAACCTACATCCTAATGTTTTGCGGTCTTTCGGATAACTACAGCGCCTTTCATTAAACATTTTGGGAAACCTTGTGAGCAGAAATGTGCGCCGAAAACGCTGTGTGTCCCTGCTTTCCTTAGCGACACTGATTAACTTGTTTTATGCTACGTTGGTAATATAAAATTTGAAAAAAAGGTTTCTGAGCAAACGTCAAAAATTCTGCATGAAAAAAAAACCGTGCGAGCGCAAAAGTAAAAAAAAATCATGGAAGAAAAGTTTGTTTTTAGAAAAAGAGCTATGGTTCATAGAAGTATTGACTGCAGAAATGAAATGATGCTTGATAAACGCCAGATATAATAAAATAATAATGGTCAGTATTATCGGCTAAATTGTAGCAAAGCAATCACACCAACACAACAATCGTGTGTTCATTTGTTTGGGGCATGCGTTCATTAAATTTAACAAAATGGAACTTAATAGAAGTGAGCGTTAAAAGCACTGTCAACACCCAAGATGTAAACTCAAATTTGTGTAAGCCCGCCTTATAGCTGTGACTATTCATGTAGACTGCGTGGCAGCTAGGTAAGCCGAACGAGACATCGGCGCTTCTTAAATATTAATATCCCAGGCTATTGTAACCTTACACATTTTACCGTTTTGGTTGGCTCCCAATATAAGTACTTTCCACCAATAAAGCTCCTTGGACGACAATATCTTAATTGTAGGAAAAATACAAGAAAAAGCATTATTGCTCGGTAGTGCTAACAGTGTCGCACTTTGTATATGTTGCTAAAACAGAAACTAGGTTCCATTACTCGTTTCTCTCTCAAGGATCGATAGAAGACGTTATTCTTCATCTACTATTCAACAGGAATGTGTTATTTTATTTTTATAGTAATGCGGTGCTCCTCACTTTAGTCTTAAAGTTAGCGAACTTGAAGAGCAACCTTAAAAATCGGGAGGGGCAGTTTTGGTTAAATCAGGTTTAGCGATGGGCTTACGAGCAACTGCACTATCTCACTTTTTGCGCAAATTTCATTGTCGCCCCCCCCCTTTTCTTGTAGATGTTTAATCGTGATGCATGCACAGCACAAATCAGGGTGAAAGCAAGGCAGGTGTTATATACATTTCTTGGAAGAAAAACTTCACTAATACCTCGAATATTTATTCTCTTAAATAAAAAGAAATATATATACACACACACAAAAAAAAAACCGTCAGTTACTAGGAATGCCGTTACTTCTCACGCGTCACATGTAGAGTTCTGAGTTTTCCGTGTTTATCTGCCTTGTAATTCAGGGGTTGTTTTTGTAGAGGTTTTTTTCCCCAAAATTTCGAGGTTTTTCGGTATAGATTTTCGGGATCGGACAAAACATCGGCGTTAATCAGGATTTAGCTGAAGAAAACAAGGTAGGGGGCTTTTGAGTTACACGTGTGTAATTCAAAAAGTATAAAACAACGTCCCAGTACCGTAAAAAAAAAACACAAAAAACTAAGAAAGGTGGTTATCGAAGAGAAAGAAATGTGTACGGACAGTTTAGTGGAGGGCCTGGGCCGGGTCAAGATGAAACGGAGATTCAGAGAAGAGTTCTTTTCTTAAAAAGCTTTAATTTGTCCTGTTGAAGGACAGCTTAATTTTTTTTTCTTTCTACAATATTATAAAACCAGTTCGGCTGTTGCCTTTCGGTGTTTGTATGTATATATACCGAAAACACGAGCCCCCAGACTTACACACACGTCGGCCTATGACACGCAGCAATTAAGCTTCGGCTCAAAGGCATAAGAGCAAAGCGCACATCAAATCGAGTACATCTTACTAGTGTCGTAAGCGTACGAATTGATATAAATGAGATCATATACTACAAACTGCTAAAAGCGGGCTCACATTTTGCGGGCCTTCAATGTGACAGGATTGGCAGTTCCGGTCAGTAATGGTTTGTGGATGTACGAGATCCGAGCAGATCGTTTGTACCACCCGAAATGTGGGAAACTGGGGAGATTTAGTCGTGGAGATGGTCGTTCATAAGAAAAGCGGCCAGAGGCTTAGAAAAGTGATAGGAGATTTCTAAAAAACGATAGAGTCGTGCTATTTTGAGACGAACATTCAATAAGAGTTATACTCTTTGCAACCCTCTACGGTGGAACTAGCGAAATCCGCTTTTATTTTGTTTCATTGCGTCTGTCTTTTGTAGTTCCTCTACATGCTGCCTCTACCAATATTGTTATTTTTTTTAATTTATAAAAATACATTAGGCAGAAACAAATCAACGTGTAAGTCCAATATATTGAAGAAATAATTTCATCGATAGAAAAATCTTCAGTGAGTGCTGTTTTCTTTTCGTTTTTCTTTTTATTCTGCGTTTAAATCGTTTTAAACCTCTCGCAGCGCGTAGCATGAAGTAAAGCCCGGGATTTAGGAACGAAATATATCATAAACAGTTTGCTTTTAAACCTGCGTTGTGCAACACTTCTTTTTTTATGAAGACGGTTATAACGTTAAGAAAACGTGTAGTTTGTCTTTTCTAGAAAATGTCAGACCTGCCTCGTAGCCAAAATGTGAGCATCGTCAAAGCTTCAGACGTCTAAGCCTTCACCACTGTCGAAGAGGGTGTCAAATGTTGTAAACGTCGATTAAATTCGATATTTTCTGATAAATTTTGGGCATTCGAGTCTGAAAACACACGTGCGCGAGTCGTCTATATATAGACCAACACGCTGTGTACTAACAAGCCCGCGTTCACCCAGGCCAGGTGTGGGCAATGCGCGTGCGCAAAAACCGACTTCTCATGAAGTGAAGCGTCTGCGCATGCGCCGTGCCTACAGCAGTGCCAGCGCAGCGGTGTGACGTCAGAGATTTGAGTTGGTGTATAGAGCCTCGCAGCATTGGGAGGCGCAGGGTGTGGCCTATCAGGTTCGCGTTTCTTTCTTCGTGATTGGTTCCTCGTTGTTCTTATCTGCTAATGGCGCAATCTCATTGGCTGCGCAGTGATGCTAGACTCTTAGAAATAGGGTGTGTGTAGGGGTACACCCCTTGTTCCATATGTAACACC
>JAZHYW010042297.1:0-15719 GCA_037355805.1 Ixodes ricinus | reverse complement strand
TGCTTCGTTCAGTTACCTTGCTGAATAGATCGTTATCTTTTTAATGCGAATAGCATTTTAATGCGAATAGCATTCTTTGGATACTTCACACACTTTTCGTCTATGTATCTATCTATCTATCCGGCTATCTATCCTCTCTTACGCCAGCGGACGATAAATAAATAAAAAAGACCGGCGCCGGCTGAGATTCGAACCGTTGACCCTTTGGTCAGCAGGCAGACGCGCTAACCACAGAGCTATGAAGGCAGTCATTCAACGCACTCTAAACGGTTGTTTATATCTTTACCATAGGACGCGCTTTACAGCGCTGTCACAGCTACGGTGCGCGCGCGTTCCATGCACGAGGGCTCATTCCTCTCGTGAGGCTGAGCTACGGCCGCTAGCTCACCCTCTCCCGCGCTCGGGAGAGGGTGATGTAGCGGCCGTGCTCAGCCTCACGAGCGGAATGAGCCCTCGTGCATGGAACGCGCTGCACCGGTAGCTGTGACAGCGCTGTAAGCCGTCCTATGGTAAAGGTTATAAACAACCGTTTAAATACCGTTGGTTGAGACTAGCTGGAGACGCCAGAAAGTCTGGTCGGTACCATTTTGAGTGTTTGTGCGTATGGCGCGTGCTTTGCTCTCGCCTTCCTGAGTGACACAAACGCACGTGCTGGGCTGCGGGAGATCGTGCGCAGGGCTGTGAAAGTGTCAACAAATTTAGAATCAGCCTCAAGAGTGGGCTGAAACGTATCTAGAGTGTGCCGGCCACCTGACGAACGAGCATAACTCCGCACCCGTTTGATGCTATTCGCATTAACGTAGATAATCATTCCCAAAGGATGGGTTCTGCTGATTTTTATTTCTCTTTATGTATTTCAAAGTTCTTTAGGATTTTCTTTAACTTTAGTTTGAAACGACTCGAAGAAAATGATTTTGCGTGTTCTATTTTCGTTTTTAGATTACTGGTAATCGTTTTTAGTTTGATGATATTTTCAAACGACGGATTGTTCTTATAGGCCCGATAAATTCTTTGTTTCTCTATGAGTCAATTTCCGTAGTTCTCTTTGTAAATCAAGGTTTGCTATTATTACGCCTCTTAGTTAAAATCCAAGAGGGAACAAAGCGGTCTTGCAATTCCAAAACTTTCGTCTTAAATAGTGTCCATAATTCAGGTACCGAACATGATTCAGCAAGCGTTTCAAAAGAACAAAATAAGTATCTGTCACGAACTTTCTAGAACGTGGACGAAGGGGGCCGAAGCACCCGCCGAGAGAGAGACGACTTGCAGCCTGGTTGAGGGTGGACGATGACTGACCGGGGCAGCGCGAGCTCCCGGCGTTTATTGGTGCGCGTGATCAATGTTGCCCGCCGAGGCTGGCGGCCATCGGCGGGTGGACTGGAGGGGCGCTACCTACTGGTGACATCCCTCCCCCCAGTTTGTTTTTCTAAAAACAAAATACATAAACAAACTACGCACACGGCCGACACCAACTCGGCGTCTGGTCGTGCCAAGTCCTGGCCGGTCGACGGCGATGGCTACCCCGGCGAGTAGCGGTCAGGTGGCCTTCGCTGCCGCGTACTCCGCCTGGTCGCTGGTGTCGACGGGCCGGGTGTGGCAACGCCGGGCGCTGCCTGGACCGGTCGCGCTCCACCCGGTGGAGCCGCAGGGACCGGATTGGAGAGTGGCACCGGTCCCACTGGTGCCACAGGACTGGCGACTCTTGTCGCCTCCGAGGTGGGTGGCGCTCCACTGGCCGTGACTGGTGGTGTCGTTGGTCCCCCTGCTGGCTGCTCTCCCGAAGTGACGGCCGAGGGTACAAGCCCGGTCCCGAGGCGAGGCCTGACATGGTCGGCGTGCCGGTGCCAGGTGGTCCCGTCGGGCATGCGGACGAGCAGCGACGAGGCGCTCGCTGGCGATACCACATGTCCGGCAGACCAGGGTGGGCCAGGACGGAAGTTCCTGGCGTAGACCGACGCTCCCGGCTCCGGCAAAGGCCCGGGACGGCACCCTCGGTCAGCAGCCAGCTTCTGCTTCAGCTGCTTCAGGAGCGCAGTGGACCGGAGGTCTGGATGCAAGACGTCCAGGGGTGTCTTGACCATCCGGCCCAGCAGAAGCTCGCAGGGGGCACGGCCAGTGACGTCGTGGGGTGTGGTCCGGTACTGGAAGAGTACCCGGGCCACCTGCGTTCGGAAATCCCCGGGCTGGCTCTTCTTCAGCTTGTTCTTGATGGTCTGTACCACCCGCTCGGCTGCACCGTTGGAAGCGGGGTGGTACGGCGGAACCAGCATCCGGCGGATCCCATTCCTCTGCAGCCACTCCAGGTACTCGGCGCTGGCGAAAGCGGGACCATTGTCGGACACGATAATGTCCGGCAATCCCTGCGCCGCGAAGACTTGCCGCAGCGCCGCAATGGTCGCGCTCGCCGACGGAGTGGTGACTGGCAGTGCCTCCACCCACTTCGAGAAGGCGTCCACTACCACCAGGAAGTAGTGGCCCTTGAAGGGTCCCGCATAGTCCACGTGCAAGCGGGACCAGGGCCTCTGTGGGAACGGCCAGGGGGTGATCTCCACGTGACGCGAGGCTCGCTGGTTCTCCTGGCAGACCTGGCAGCCTTGCACCTGGTGCACGATGTCCTGGTCCAGGCCAGGCCACCAAACGTGCGACCGTGCCACCATCTTGGTCTTCTCCACGCCAGGATGCCCCGCGTGCAGCAACTCCAGGACCTTGGCCCGGAGACTTTGTGGAATCACCACCCTGGAACCCCACAGCAGGCAGCCCTGCTCCAAGCTCAGCTCGGTGGTCTTGTGGCTGTAGGCCTGGTGACGCAGCTCCTCCCCTCGGGATACCGCCTTGACCACCTGAGACAGGACCGGGTCCCGGCTGGTCGCCTGCGCCACCGCAGTCCTGGTGAGCACCCCCGGGTAGGCCCGCTCCAGCAGGAACACGTCAGCTGGCTCTGGAACGGCAGCAGGCACCTCCGGCAGGGGCAGGCGGCTCAGGGCGTCGGCAGGTCCCAGGTCCTTCCCAGGGCGGTAGACCAGCTTGTAGCGGTAGGCAGCTAGCGTCAAGGCCCAGCGTACCACACGAGGCGAGGCTTGCACTGGAACCGCCTTGTCAGGTCCCAGCAGCCCCAGCAGCGGCTTGTGGTCCGTGACCACCTCGAATTGCCGGCCCCACAGGTACTGGTGGAAGCGCCCGACCCCGAACATGAGCGCCAGGCCTTCCCTGTCGAGCTGGCTGTAGCGTTGCTCCGCCGCATGAAGTCGACGAGAAGCAAACGCCACAGGGTGTTCCTGACCATCCTGACCCCGGTGCGACAGGACGGCTCCTACCCCGTACGGCGACGCATCCACGGTGAGGACTACAGGCTTGGCCGGATCGAAGTGCACCAGCACTGGAGCCTTGATGACCAGCTCCTTGCTGCGCTGGAAGGCCAAGTCCTGCTCCTTCTTCCAGGCCCACTGCTGACCATCGCGAAGCAGACGATGCAGCGGCTCTAGATGCGTCGACAGGTTGGGCAGGAACCTCCTGTAGAAGTTGATGAGGCCGAGGTAGCTCTGAAGCTCCTTCTTGCTCTTGGGCTTCGGCGCCTTGAGCACGGCCTCAATCTTGCGGGGAGCCGGGGCCAGGCCAGCCTGGGAGATGATGTGTCCCAGGTACTCCACGCTGGGGGTCAGGAACACGCACTTGTCCAGCCTCAGCTTGAGACCGGCGTCCTGCAGTCGTGTCAGGACCTTGCGCAGGTTCTGCAGGTGGTCCCCGTCGTCGATACCGGTCACCAGGATGTCGTCCAAGTACACCGCCACGTGCCTCATGCCCCTGAAGAGGTTGTCCATCTCCCTCTGGAAGATGGCTGGGGCTGAGGCCACGCCGAACGGTAGGCGCGTGTACTGGAAGAGTCCCATGGTCGTCGAAATGGTGACATACTTCCGGGCGGCATCCTGGAGCACCAGCTGCTGGTAGGCGTCTCGAAGGTCGAGCTTGGAGAACTTCTGTCCCCCGGACAGAGCCGACCAGAGATCTTCGATCCTAGGCAGCGGGTACTTCTCGACGGTAGCGACGGGGTTGATGGTGACCTTGAAGTCCCCGCAGATCCTGACGCGGCCGTCTCGCTTGAGGACTGGAACAATCGGTGCGGCCCACTCGGAGGTCTTGACGGGCACCAGGATCCCCTCTCGCTGCAGCCGTTGCAGCTCCTGGGTGACCCCGTCCTTGAGGGCGAACGGCAGCGGACGCGGCTTGAAGAACCGAGGCCGGGCTCCCTCGGGTACGTGGATGCCGACCGTCGTGCCGGCGAAGGTGCCCACCCCCGGCTGGAACAGGGACTGGAAGTCGGTCAGGAGGCTCGGGACGTCTTTCACCACGTGCAGCGCAGCTTCCTGGTACTCCGGCAGCCGAACACCCAGCGAGTGAATCCAGTTCCGGCCCAGCAGCGTCGGCGACGACCCCTTGGTTAGATAAAGGGGAAGGATTGCCTCCCTGTCGCCAAGGCGAACGCTGACTTGGGCCCGACCCTGGACCTGGGAAAGCTGCCCGGTGTAGCTGCGCAGCATGACGTCCGACGCCTCGATGGACACGCCTGGGAAGGTCCGCTTGAACAGCTTCCCGGCCATGACCGACACGCTGGCCCCTGTGTCCAGCTCCATGGTGAGGGGTGCCCGCAGATTTGTCACCAGCATTAGTGACCATATCGTCACATTTCACGAGAGCAGGAATAGATACGTTATCTTTTAATGCGAATAGCATTTTAATGCGAATAGCATTCTTTGGATACTTCACACACTTTTCGTCTATGTATCTATCTATCTATCTGGCTATCTAACCTCTTACGCCGCGGGTCGATAAATAAATAAAAAAGACCGGCGCCGGCTGGGATTCGAACCGTTGACCCTTTGGTCAGCAGGCAGACGCGCTAACCACAGAGCTATGAAGGCAGTCATTCAACGCACTCTAAACGGTTGTTTATATCTTTACCATAGGACGCGCTTTACAGCGCTGTCACAGCTACCGGTGCGCGCGCGTTCCATGCACGAGGGCTCATTCCGCTCTCGTGAGGCTGAGCACGGCCGCTAGCTCACCCTCTCCCGCGCTCGGGAGAGGGTGATGTAGCGGCCGTGCTCAGCCTCACGAGAGCGGAATGAGCCCTCGTGCATGGAACGCGCGCGCACCGGTAGCTGTGACAGCGCTGTAAGCGCGTCCTATGGTAAAGATATAAACAACCGTTTAGAGTACCGTTGGTTGAGACTAGCTGAGACGCCAGAAAGTCTGGTCGGTACCATTTTGAGTGTTTGTGCGTATGGCGCGTGCTTTGCTCGCCTTCCTAAGTGACACAAACGCACGTGCTGGGCTGCGGAGATCGTGCGCAGGGCTGTGAAAGTGTCAGCAAATTTAGAATCGCCTCAAGAGTGGGCTGGCGTATCTAGAGTGTGCCGGCCACCTGACGAACGCGCATAACTCCGCACCGTTTGATGCTATTCGCATTAACGTAGATAATCATTCCCAAAGGATGGGTTCTGCTGATTTTTTTATTTCTCTTTATGTATTTCCAAAGTTCTTTAGGATTTTCTTTAACTTTAGTTTGAAACGACTTCGAAGAAAAATGATTTTGCGTGTTCTATTTTCGTTTTTAGATTACTGGTAATCGTTTTTAGTTTGATGATATTTTCAAGCGACGGATTGTTCTTATAGGCCCGATAAATTCTTTTGTTTTCTATAGGTCAATTTCCGTAGTTCTTTTGTAAATCAAGGTTTGCTATTATTACGCCTCTTAGTTAAAATCCAAGAGGGAACAAAGCGGTCTTGCAATTCCAAAACTTTCGTCTTAAATAGTGTCCATAATTCAGGTACCGAACATGATTCAGCAAGCGTTTCAAAAAGAACAAAATAAGTATCTAGTTCAGCATTTACTCGCAGTAATATTAGCTTTACTGTAATTAAATATGCGTCGACTGCTGTCATTATATGTTTTTAAGTGATCCAGGCACGTAGCCAGGATTTTGTTTGGGGGGGGCCTGCCCATGACAAAAGGTTGTACGAGGGGGAGGGGAGAGGAGGTCCCAGCAAAATGGAAGATTTCGGGGGCCCAGGCCCATGGAGCCTCCCCTGGATGCGTTGCCTGACGTGATCCAATTTCATTTCACAGAGGACAGCGTTGTGATCGCTGATTCCCGGAATTACTAAAGTTGTTTGCACCAAATCCGGATCGTTTGTAAGGAAAAGGTCTAGTATGTGGTCCCCTCAGTGGGTTCTAGCACTGTTTGAGTCAACGAAAACAAGTTGATAAAATTGTACATTACTGCAGTGAGCCCACGAGTTACTCCAGAGTGTATGCTTGGTTGGTGCCAGTTAAGATCAGGCAAATTAAAATCGCCACCTATAGCAATGCTACCAGATTTAATCGTTTCAGCTTCGCTGTGAACTCTGCTATACTTCGTTTCAGCTTCCGTCGAGCGCAGCCAAAGGCTGAGGGACGGTTCACAACTTCGAGAAGAGCATTCCTACGCACTACAAAGTGAATCCGCAAAAGTAATATTTTTAAAAGTAACTGTTTTGTGCGTAAATGTTGCACAATATTCCATATGTGATACTGCTTGAGAATGATTTGCAACTAAACGAATTAAATAATCTGAAGTTTATGTTTTTATTGATAAATGTAAATGCATGTGGTTTGGTGAAAACACGTACATCCGCTGGCAACACGGCTGCGGCACTCAGTTTTTCTGTGTGATTTCATTCCCGTAATGGCCGAATCACGTGTTTCGCTGCTTTCCTCAACCAGTCGCTTCAAAACGTCCTTTAGCAAAGGCACATTTGGGCGTCAGGCGCGAGAGGTCGTGATGAATGCCTACTTTTAAATTCGGCGGGAGACTCCAGCCACGTCGTACCGCGAATGCGTTGTAAACAAGAAAAGCGTCTGGGCCGCTACAACTCACTAGCCGCGTTTACATGAATGCGACTTGAGTCGCATCGAGATCCAGTTGTCGCATTCGATGCGGTCATGTAAACGGCATAATGCGCTAGAGAAGCGCATCGCATTCAAGTCGCCAGACAGAGGTGGATCGAGATGGCGAGTGCGCATTCATTCAGCCCATGTAAACGGAGGTCGCATCGCATTTCGGAACGGGAGGATTATGGGAAGGCGCTCGCTGCAGGAGCAGTGAACAGCTGAGAACATGGCGGCGGCCAACTTCGTCGGCGGCAGCGGAGAGCGGTCCTGTGGTCGCCCGCAGTTCCTCCCGAGAAGAAACGCGAGCTTTATTGACAAACTAAATGAGCGAAATATCACTGAGCTGCTCGGAGAGGGCGGCCCCCGTCCAAGCCTTGCGAAATACGACTTGCGTGTCCAAGGAGTGCCTAGAGGTTTCGGCGCAAGCACGAACGACGCCGAGAGCTCCGAGCACTGCATGGTAGCGCAGAACGAGCAGCTCTACCTCGGTGCCGTCCCTGGCTGCGCCGGAGCCTTTCGGCCTCGGGGTCCGGTCGTGGTTGGCAAGGTATGGCGAGAGCGAAGCGCGGTGGCGTCCTCAGAGCGGTTCACGACGATCTCGCTCGCCAGGCCGTGCGCACGCACGTCGCCTCTGATCCAGAGTGGCCCAGCGGCCCGACCTGGAGCCCAAGACGTTTGGGTTTTGATGTTTCTTCCGTCTCGTAACTCCTTGCACAGCATCGAAAACTGCGGGCACGATATTTATTTCAAGCTCGCCGAGAGCGTCGACGCCTTCACGAACCTCACGTGCGATGCACCGGAAAACGTGGTCACGTGATGCGGCCGGTGCCGGAAACGCAGCTTAACTTTGAGCTTTGACACGGCGTGGCGCCACCTTCGCGTAGGGCTTGGTGCGCATTCATGTAAACGCTGCCGCGTCGGCTTCTTTCGGAGGACGATTGGAGTCGATGCGCTGAAGTCGTATTCATGTAAACGAGGCTACTGATACGCGACGAAATCAGGGCATCCCTTTACATGCCGATTACATTGAGCGCCGAGAAGCTGGTGGAGAGGACTGCGCCTCGAGCCCCGGTATATCCAAACAATACAAGGAAACATCAACGGCCGAGTCATCGGGCGCCTTGCAATGCATACTTACATCTCGAAACTACGCCGAAATGCCGAACAGGTGGAAAGCTCGGACACAGACGCCGGCAGCCAGCCTGCGTACTGACATCCCCTGTGACTAAATTTCATAACGTGAAAGGGCATTTTTTAAACCTGTAGCAGACGATACCGTTGACACCCCGTAGCAGACGAAATAGTCGGCGAACGCGGGCGGCGCGGACGACCAGCGGCGCAGCGGAGTGATACAAAAGTGCAGGCGAGATCGCATGACCTATTGCCGGCGTGTGATTGGCTCCGGCCACACGTAGCTTTGGCTGCGCTCGGACGGAAGCTGAAACGAAGTATAGTACATCAACTGAACTTGCTGGCGGCAGATAAAAAGAACAAACTGCCAAAGTTTTACCATTACGGAGTCTTAACTGACACCACACAGCTTCGCACGATCCTAGATTCCACCTCAATCTTACTCGAAGAAATCCTCTGGTCCACTAAAATAAACACACCGCCACCATGACTATTTCTGTCTTTTCTGTAGCACTGTAAAATTGTCAGGAAATACCTCGCGGTCTATTACGTCATCAGTTAGCCAAGATTCTGTGCCTATAACAACGGACGGTTGAACTGTTTCAAGAGAGAAGAAAAATCATCAACTTTATTTTTGATGCTACGACACTTAATAACAAGGAATGAGATTGTAGCGGGCGAGTCAGCATACAGTCACTTAGACCGCACTACCTGATTGATCTTATCATCATAAATGTATTTAATATCATTCAGATAAAGAACGTCGTGCCTGAGGTTAACCCGCGTATCGTCATCTTTGCGACTCTTGGCAAACTCCCATAGATAATGTCTTTTTCTACGTATCTCTTCAGAGAGGTCTTCTGATACACTGATGCCCGAACCTTTCAACTTCTTTGTGTTCCCTAAGATTGACTGTTTTCTTTAAACGAGAAAAATTCGCGATCAAAGGTCGGGTTTTATCTGGACTAAATTTCCCAATCCTATGGGCTCTTTCAATGGTTGTAGGCGTAATACCGAGCTTTGTCTCACATAGTTCTTTAACTAGTTGTTCCGACACCGCCCATGATTCTTTTGCTTTCTCATCTTTAATACCATAAAACACGAGATTACATCTTCTACTACGATTTTCAAGATTATCAACCTTTGAAACTAGGGACTCCATTGCACGCTGTTGACTTTCGCAGCTATTCCTACACTCTGTCACGCCACCTCTAACTTCGTAAGCGTTGCAACCTGAGTTTCCAAGGATAAAATACGTCTTTTTAAATCTTTAAGAGTGGCCCCTTGCGCTACTTGTTTTGTTTCTATGCTATCTAATTGGAGCTTAATCTCCAGTTGCCCGTTCAAAATCATTTGCAGAGTCTCCTCATTTACAGGACCTGGGTTTAATTCAATGTCGCCACACAGTAGAAGCTAATGAAATAAAAACGCAAGCCGCCGAAACAAGAAAAGTGATGACGTGTAATGGGGACGCCTACCCTACCCCAGCAATCCTGCGGCCTCCGCCGAGGGATCGGCGAAATCCCATGGAAATGTATAACGACCGGGAGTTCTCGGCGCGATTTCGATTCGCCAAGACAACGGTGCGCGAGCTGCTGTGCACACTGTCGCTTCAGCCGAGCTGGGACGATCGTGGGAAACCGCTGACACCTCTGCTGCAGTTGCTAGTGGCACTCCGCTTTTACGGGGCCGGAGCGTTCCAGACAGTCACCGGCGATCTGGTGAACGTCTCCCAGCCGACGGTGTGTCGCGTCGTCGGCAGAGTGACCGATCTCATCGCGCGGGAACTTTTCCCCGAACTTGTGAAGTTTCCGGGTGAGGCCGGGTCGGCCGGGTGTAACGCTGCCATGCACGACTTCTACAAGATCGCGAAGTTCCCAGGAGTAACCGGGTGCATCGACTGCACGCACGTCCGGATAAAAAGCCCCGGCGGGGACGACGCAGAAGTGTTCCGCAACCGGAAGGGCTACTTTTCTCTCAACGTACAGGTAAGCTTGAGCGACTTAAGAGAACACGTTATGTGCGCTCACGTCCGTTCATCATATAATTTAATGTGCTCGTTACAACCGCGGCACTCCAATTTCATCTCATGTATCGCTCTTTCGAATTCGGTTTAACCAGGGTATGTAATTTGAGCAAAAGCGTTCAATGCACTGCTGCTCCAGCTTCATTACAGAGGGGGATAGGTTGCTACCCAAGGCTTGAGACTCAAAGCTCCACCACTCCCCAAATCCTGAGCCCCAGTAATTGGTACATTTTGGAGTCCCAATCCAACAGGTAATGAGTGGGTTATCCTGTATATCCATAGAAAGAGGAAAGGCTGTAAACTCTGCTTAGTATTCCTTGCATTTACTTATTGCTTTAACATCCATAACCATTGTGGATGTGCATTTTCAGGCCATCACAGGGCCCCAGCTACAATTTTTTGACGTCGTGGCAAGCTGGCCTGGCTCTGTCCACGACAGCAGAATATTCGACAACTGCCGTGCTCGTGTGCTGTACGAGAGAGCGGTTATGCCTGGAGTGCTCTTGGGCGACATGGGTTACGCCTGCACGCCTTTTTTGATGACTCCATTGGCAGATCCGGGAACAACCAATGGGCCTGGTGACAAGTAAGATTTTTTTCTGGCATTCTCCCCAGCTGCAAACTTGGTGTCAGGATAGTGCAGCCTATTTGTGAAAATACAATGGTTATAAACCAATCATGTCAAATGTTGATACGATGCATAGCAAACCGATGGTGACGTTGACTTGATGCACTGTTCAGTGTGCAGATCAGGATCAGGTGTCATTCTTATGTGTCCCCCTCAACCACATACAGGCAGGCTAGAACCCCTGGAAACAATGTTCAATCCGAAGTACTGTAAATGTTGGAAGCTTTTTAGAAGCACTGTGGGACACAGTGTAAATATTGAAGAATGGTTTACCCACCTTGATACGATGCCTTAAAGACGGCCACAATTATGGTTCGTACGAGCCAAATAGAGTTGAAATAAGAGTGGGAGTACAGAGATTACAATCAGCGGCTACACATCGACAAGTAAGAATAATAAGGCAAGGGAGTGCTGCACACACTGGCACCAGAGACAAAGGACAAAAGAAGATAGACATATGACGCCTGTGATATATGCCTCCTTTTGTCCCGTCTCAGATGTATATCACTGACAAGTTTTAAATCTATAGAGATAACATCGTCATGTGCATGCACCTTCAAGTAAACTCCTTCAGTTGGCAAAAATGTTTCTTCGAGCGCCCCATAAATGGGACCTCAGAATAAATATTAGTTTGACCTCAAGTTGAAGAACTTTCCCATGTATAACAAGGATTTTGCTATTCAGGTACAACAAGGCCCATATCAAGACTCGCAACAGCATAGAGAGGGCCTTTGGGGTCTGGAAGCGCCGCTTTCCGTGCCTCGACATGAGGCTCCAACACAAGCCGACACGATCTGCCGCCATCATCACGGCATGTGCGGCACTCCACAACCTGGGACGGAAAATGTCGGACCCTTGTCCGCCAGCTGTGCCCCTGCCTCCCCTGCCAAAGCCCCGGCGCAAGAGGCCCTTGCCACCGTTGCCCCGGCTTCCGGCCGACACAGGAAACAGTGTGAGAAACACAATCATTGCTAGCCACTTCACTTAACCCATTCGCTACCAAAGCCGGTGATTTGCTGGTCTGCATGAATTTCTGTTTTAAAGAGCCATTCATAGATGGCTCTTTAAGTAGGGGTAGTTTAAGGGGTAGTGCAGTTAGATACATTTCCAACAGATGGCGAGGGTCGTTCCGTCCACTGTGTTTGTTTGCCGTCCGCTGTGTTTGTTTGAGCTTGTTCTTTTGTGTGTCGTCTTTCCCGCTCGATCGCTGCCTGCTTGGAGAAGATGGCAGCGTCCAGTGTGCGGTGTGGCCTTTCTGACGATGAAATCATAAATATCCTCTTCGACAGCAATGATAATGGGACGTCTGGTCAGGATAGTGAGTTTTTTAAGCCTTCTGTCGACGACGGGAGCGATTCCGACAGCACTTCTGAGTCCGAATCACGACAAGAATGCACTGGTTGTGCGACGCCTAAGCGACCGAGGATGGAGTGCTTCGAGATCTTTCATCAGAGGAAGAATCTGTGAGGGCCTATTGATTTAAAGACTTCAACGAACCACTTAAGCATGTAAATAAACATGTTTTCTGCACCGAGTTTTACTGTAAAAGCTTATTATACAAGCAAAACAGTTACGCCTAGTGTGGCCGTTTTAGGGGGAAATGTGTGGTACGGACGGCCCGGCAGTGCGCGACGCAACCGGGAGCGAATGGGTTAATTTGGCCAGTGTATTCGTGGCCACGTGCCTCAAAGCTGCCATCAGGCAGTGCAAGCAATCAGGGAAAGAAGGCACCTTCAAAACCTCTCATCTCATGACCAAGGTTTTCATTCTGGTTGAAGTAACGAGTAAACGGAGCATAGATACCATTTTTTTTAGCGACCCATGCCACGGCAGATATTGTTAAAGGGAGACTCAAGCGGTTTTTGGGGAAGCTACTTTTTGGTGCGATGGCGTTAAGGACGTGTCAGTGAATGAGTATCTTCAGTTTTAAAAGGCAGAACCGCCTATTAATCACGCAGGAATAAAATACGTGCGGACTCTTTCCTGTACTTGCGAGGACCAATGAAATTATCGTATGTTTGAAAATTTTGGCGGCCTTTTGTAAAGTTTCGCTAAAGAAACAATTTTCAGTTTATTTAAATATGTTGTGCATGATAATTTCACAAGACGTAAAATAGTTCTAGTTTAGAATACGCGATACTGCAATTATCGTTTCACAAACAAGGGACTACGTTTTCTCCTTGCCGTCCTCCGCGGGGGTGAATTTCCCGTTCCCCCGGGATGCGCGGAAGCGCACGTATCTGCGCGCACATGGCGTCGGTGTTGATCATCGACGTGGACGGCGTGGTGAAAGCTCATCGTTCCGCGTAAAAGCGCTATCCTTGACTGTGAATTTTCGTCGTGTGTCGTTATGATAACCCAGCACGTACTAGAAGGGAAGACCCACCTACTCGTGCGGCGATGCCGTGGCGGCACTCTCAAGACAGCAGAAACGCCCGTGCCGTCGTGTTTGTTTACTTCGACTACAGTGGTGCTTTCTAAGCATTTGTGTCCTCGAACATCGCCCGGATTTCTTATTTGGCGCATTTCATGCGTGTGCTCAAGTTCAAGGTATTACTGGCGCGTACCGTATAAAGGACGCGAAGTTTCACGCGTTTTCATCACCGGAGAAAAGTTATTAGTGTTAGCAATCCTGAACGCTCGCAACGTCTATCTGATCACGAAATCATATTTCTACGTTGCTATATCGCTGCTAAGATTACATTGTCTTTTATAATCGTAGAAAATGCGTGTGGCGATATTTGTACTATTGCAATGTCGTGTAGTAGAGTCGTGATCGTCCAAGACGGCGTACGGCATCTTTTTATTTTTCTTTTTTTCATCCACTGTACCCTGCAAGCCTATCAAGAAAAATCAATAATAAAGCTTTAGGCTATAGAAAACTGCTCATGTCTCTATTCTGTTACGGCATTGAGTAGGCAGTGCGTCCCCTGTTACAGAGGGGCCGTCGCCAGCTTGTAGCAATTTCAGGTGGACGCGTGGCGCAGAGCTGTCGTTCCGGTCGCTCCGGTTGCAACGGACGCAGTCTTAGGTACGCGCTCGTTGCACATGTCTGAACCAGCCTTGCCCGCCGTCACTCCTGAGCCATCGATAAGTCAGCGTGGCGCCATCTTTAAGGGGTGTGCCCGAAACAGGACCTAGCTACGATGCGCATGGCTCCTGCAAGTCGTTGCCTGTGCCGCTCGCCCGCGTCGGAGAGCTTCCTTCCGTCAATTCGCCGGAGAGCGTCCCTGTAATCTCCCCCTCGCTCTTTCCTCGGCGGCCTTGCTCTGCTCATCCGCTGTGCGTCCGGAGCGCCACCAGCGCTTCTGGCTAGTCTGGTCAATCGCTCCAGATAGGCCCTGCTTCAGGCAGGGTGATGAATGGTAAGGTCCGACCCGAGTGTGAGGCGCCCGGCCAGTAGCCGTGGCGGCGCAAGCCGCGTCGTGTCCAGGTCGATGCATCGTCCAGCAGTTCTGATGGATCGGACTGGATAACCGCGCACTTGTTCAAACATGCGCATTGCTGATAAACAACCTGGTTGGCATCGACGTCAGTCAGATGACGGCTATATTCTTATTTCATAGTGTTTCGTACATACAATAAAGCGATCTCGCGTTATAACGCTTCACTATTTGCTCACTGACAATCGTTCTGGCGTCGTTCAAGCGCGTGATTCTGACGAACAACAAGCCTGAGCCGGGCGGCCGAAACGCTTCGACTGTCATATCGCCCTTGCGATACACAACGCGATAATGAATGACAACGCTGAAGCGCTGTCCTACTGAGATCCGATTACGGTAAGCGAGTGATCGGCGACTTTCTGTGATCCGACGGGACGGCAGCACAGCGCACCAGGCATAACGCGTGAACTCCAGGTGCGCCGCGCGACGTCGGGCTCATCTGAGAGCACCCGGACACCGGTCACACCGGGCGCAGTGTCATTAGTTCTGCGGGGCCTCCAAGTGGAGCGACATGTGGCTCGGCCAGCGTTGGCCGGCGTTCCAGGTTTCAGATCGTGCTGACCGTACGCGCTCGTTGCACATGCTGACCAGCCTTCCCGCCGTCTTCGCAGCGAGTCGATGTGGTCGTAGTGATCTGTTTGACAGGCACTGTAACAGAGGTAACGCTGCGATGTCAAACGTTGGTTTGGTTACGACTTGCCCCAACCTCAAATCGAAGAATGCCCGAAAAGGTCTGCGTTTCATCGTCCTCGGAACCCGAACAGGACTCCGAAGCGCTGCTATCGTCCACATCGCACGTCGGAGTGGCGTCATAGGAAATCATCCCCAGGTCGGCTGTCCGCCGAAGAATTTCAACCTCCAACGGCATCAGGTCCTCGAGCGTAGAGAACGCCGCCATGATCGAAGCTCGAATGACAAAGAGGTTCGGCTGATGCGGCTACCTCGGGATCACTGCGCGACGGAACGTCGTCCAACGCCATTGGCCCGAGATACTTTGATAAGCGTGCGAGGACCAATGAGAGTGGTTTCGTTTTCGGATGGATCCGAGGTTTGGCGGCCTTCAATTACATTTTATTAAAGAAATAATCACCGTATGACTATACTATTTGGTTTTTTAGGGATACTTGGGGCGTCTAAATTCAGCTGTCATCATCAAAACACGAACTCAAAAGCCACTGGAGTGTCCCTTTAATTACGTAGCTCTCACAGATGCTTTGTGGAATTTTGAAGTTTAAAGGGAAGATGGGGCACTTCTGCATTTGAGAAAAACGCTTGAATTGCGTTCATTTGGCCTATAGAATAACAGATATCACAATTATATTTCAATGCGACGCGCCGGAGAGCCATAAGAGCAATTTCAAAATAGGGCTGAAGCCCCGCCTCCCTAGCCTTGGGCAAGCCAAAAGATCCGTCGATGACGTCACGTACAGCGACTTTCTTTCGCGTTTTCTCGCGTTTCACACTACTTGCGCAGCAAAAGGTTTGGGTATTCGGGTTCAGGGGTAAGAATACACCAGAATTCACTTCTAACTCATTTTTTTCAAGAAGCTCCCCATCTTCCCT
>JAZHYW010042296.1:0-52979 GCA_037355805.1 Ixodes ricinus | reverse complement strand
CCTTCCGTTCAGTTACGTATTACTAGCACCTTATTTCACAAGTTCGGAGCAGCGTTGTGGAACCCACGGAGGGAGGTTTAGCATTTTCCCCCTCGGATGGGAGGACCGATGGACATAGAATGCCTTCATGTGCGCTTCGCATAGAGTGATGAAAACTGCCTGTTTCCCTTTCCCACACCCTCTTCCACCGCTATTTTGTTCCTCTCATTGTTTCCCCGTGCGCCGGAAAGTGGCCTTTGTGTCCATCGGTCCTCCCATCCGAGGGGGAAAATGCCAATCCTCCCTCTGTGGGCTCCACAACGCTGCTCCGAACTTGTGAGATAAGGTGCTTGTTTCCGGTAGGGTTATAAGCCCCACGGATTATCGCCGAGAACCAAAATGGCTGCTGGTTTGTCGGCGAGCGGTATTACAAAGGGTGGCATCACCCTAGCAAAGCGCACATGAAGGACTGGTGAAGGCGAGCGGGTTGAACAAGAATACATAAAATTGAAAGAATAAAACACGGAGGACAAGCACAGCACAAGCACAGAGGTTGTCCTGTGCTTGTCCTCCGTGTTTTATTCTTTCAATTTTATGTACGCACATGAAGGCTCCCTAGATGGACACAATTAAAGGCCACTTTCCGGCGCACAGGGAAACAATGAGAGGAACAAAATGGCGGTGGAAGAGGGTGTGGGAAGGGGAAACAGGCAGTTAACATCACTCAATGCGAAGCGCACATGAAGGCACTCTAGGCGGGAGGAATCGCATGTTTATCGGTTTAGACTTAGGCTAGGTGGCGCAAGCTAACACCTGTTACAAAGGGTATTTTTTGACATTAACATCCATCCATCTATCCATCCATCCATCCATTCAGTTAATGGTGACCAATGTGACAGGACTGCCATACACGGAAGTGTCACGTCTCAGACAGTGTCTGCAAAGGCTCTCCTTTGTATGATGTATGAACAGCTTGACCGGGCGGAATTAAAGCTGAAAAGCAGACTGCTTATTCACCGCACCAGTCTCGTACGTGTTACGGAAAAAAAAGTAGCCGAATACAATTGCACTTACTTCATTGAAAATATGTAACTGATTACAGTAATAAATTACTGAATCTCGAAAGTAATAAAAAAATTACCAGGAAACAATTGATTTTTTTTCGTCGGGGCTGGTTTTGGGTTAGCCTTATAAAGAAACTGCTTGTTCTTCGTTTTTCACCCTACCCTTCATTTTATTTGTTAGTTTTACTATAATATAAACTTGCACTGCCTATTCACGATAAGGCCCGTTCACACACTTGCAACCGAGAACGACCGAAAAAGACGAGACCCTGTTGAAACCTCTTAAAATTTCTTAGGACGAGAGAATACACTGGCACGCTGACGCCATCTATGCGGTGACCCTGGAACTGCATTTCACAAGAGCGAAAGTTTAGCTGGATTTCCGAGGTCAAATGGGCGTCATACCCATAAGAAAGGCTCGTTTAGGACGTTGACAAAAGTATTTCGAGCCAAGAAAGGAAGGATAATGCGCGAGAGCAAAGAAAATATGCCGGACCGCCAAGTTTATACTGCTATCCAATAGATGGCACCAGTGTGTCCCCTGGCCGTAAGAGATATTAAGACGTTTCAAGGCACCCGGTTCTACGAGGTCGCAAATGTGTGAACGGGCGCTTTACTTTCGCGTTACAGGAAACGAGGCACGCTCGACAGCTCTAAAGTGCCCGTTCACACTCTTGCGACCGAGTAAGACCGAGAGAGACCAGACCGGTTTTTAAGCCTCTTGCGATCTCTTAGGACCAGCTCCGCTGCAGCGCATCCGGTCCTAAGACGTCGCAAGAGGCTTAAAACCGGTCTGGTCTCTCTAGGTCGTACTCGGTTGCAAGAGTGTGAACGGGCCTTAAGACAGTAAAAAACGTCGCTGAGCGCGTTGACATTCTAATCCTTCTGGTATCTTGTGTACCTTTTCTTAGTTGTTTAGGACAAAAAAAAGTGTCCAACGTTGGTGCAACATAGACGAGTCACGCACGGGCAGACGGAGCGGACGTTTCGTACGGTGTTATCGGATAGCAGTAGGTCATACGTGCGCGTGTGTTGTTTCTTTTTCTTTTTTTTCTTGCAGTAAGGAAAACATACGATTTCCACTAGAAACTTGTTTTGTGCCAACAAAAGCCATTCAGTCAGTCGTATTTATTGAGCCTTATAGCGGATGGGAAACCTAAGAAACGATGGTGACGTGCAAAAGGTTATCGGTTGTGCTAGATGGGCAAGGCTGGCTAAACAAAAATTCAAATAAGAGACGAAAAAATAAATAGAAATAACTGTGCGGGCGCGTCGATTATGGATGCATACTAACGTGAAACGTTCTTTGGCCAGGTGTTCGGCATTTTGTGAAGCCCAGATAAAACCGCGGCCGCGAGGCTCGATGCTGATTGGTTGACGGGTGAAGGAGTGAGGTGCTCGACGCTGATATGTTTTACCAGAAGGGTAGGCAAGGAGGAACTCGACCACCTGTGCGCACTGATTAAGAGGAGCTCAAGAGAGATATTGAAGGCTCTGGAAGATCGCCAGGCTTATCAGCCAGATTAGCGGTTGTATCGCTTCATTCTAGGAACAACTATTAAGTGTACACATGGTACGGGTTAAGCTACCTGATGAAGAGCGCCGTAGGAGACTGGCGTCTGGAAACTCAGAGTGCTAAAAGTTTGTGATGCTAATAGTTTGTGATGCTATCATGTTTCACGTATGTAACCCAATTGCCGATAGCAACTTGCCATACATGGTGGTCACACCGGTAGTTTAGCCCCATGTTGGCATAAAAGAAGAAAACTTTTAAGTAGCTGTTACAGTAGGCTGCTGTTCAGATGATTTGTGCTCTTAATGAGTTCTTTCTTCATTCTGCACCAGAGCTGGGCACGATACAAAAATAAATAAATAATAATAATCTTCGATACCGATTTTAAAAAAAATTTTAGTTGCAATACCGATAGACGATACTCGCTACTGTATCGTTGATACTCCGATACATCGTTCAAACCGCCAATATTAATAAACTGGTAATATGATTAGCTAAGTTACAAAATTTATTTGTGGTTGCTGGAATATTTATTGTATATTCGATATAGCGGACTGTTCTTAAACAAATCCGGGCACAGGTATTTCTTTAGGTTACACTCTCGACACAGCTGGTTTCGCTTGAACCTTAGTATTAGAGTGAAGCCATGGTGACGTTTAAATGATCACTTCCACAAGCAGCGTAGAAAAATTTTTAAACTAATGTTCTTCGTGCGAATCGGTCTCTGAGCACTTGACTATACACACGAATAAACTAGGAACTTTGTCTAATGCTTCTCGTTCGTTACAGCAGTATTTTTGCCTCTGCCTTTGCCCTGCGCTGAAAGGTGCAAGCCCCAGCAATGTGTTTATCAGACGTTTGAAATGAACATTCTGCGTTGAAAGCTAGAAGGAAAACAACAAAAATAAAAGCGCTGAAAGATTTTATTAAGCAAAACAGATCTTGCTAATCTTTTTTTATTTATATTTTACCTTATTTAAACATCTCAAATAATAGCATTTGCTCATACCACCGGTCCGAAAGAGCCATGCAATGCGACCGTGTTATAAGCAAAACAAAGTAGAAAAAAAAACACACACACACAAAATAAAACGTTTACACAGGAGCAGACGAGAACTTTGCCGTGTTGTTTTTGATGAAAGCGGCTTATATCCACGAATAAAGGGCAAAAAAAAAAAAAAGAAGAAAAGATCAACGGATTCCTTTTTTTAAGTGTGCAAGCCGCCTGAGCGAGCCCCGCTGGCCCGACGTCTGACTCACAGCACCTTCAAAATCTGCGGCACATCCTTATTTTCTTCTTTTGGTTGAGCGGTGGCATCTATTTTGCCGAAACTCATTTTAGCGAACCCTGGTTTAGAGACCCCCGTTTATAAAACCCCTTTATAGAGAAACCCAGTTTAGAAAAATTACAACGAGCCTCCTTTTGGCGAGTTCGGCCTCCGCGAAGAGACGTGTACGGGTGGGCCAGGTGAGATTTTTGTGATGAGTCGCCGCAGACTGTCGCCGCGAAGCGGCGTGAACAAGAGGGAAGGGGGGAGGGGGAGGCGGTGGCGGGGGGGGGGGGGGGGGGGGATTTACACGCGCAAAGTAGGGTAACCTTTTTTTAAAGAGTTTTTTTTATAGGCACAGTTTTTTTTTGATACTGAGGCTTTGCTTTTTTTAGACCGAGCTTTGATAAAACGTGCCAGTTCTCTAAAACGGGTTTCGATGAAATGGCGATCGATCAACCCTAGTGAACCCTTTTTTGAGTATTGAGTGTCGTGAAAAATATACGATACTCTAAAAAAATTCCTTCCGATAACGATACACCAATACTTTAATTTCAGGCAAGCGATACCTAATACCTATACACAAAAGATATCGAAAGCTAGTATCGAATATACATGTATCTTCGATACTGCTCATGTCTGTTCTGTACCATATGGATGGGGGGGGGGGGGGTTCGTTACTGCGTTCCGGACTTCGCTGGTCTCATTTGATTGAAGTGCGCTGACCACATAGTGGAGCTTCGTCCTTTACCGTGCAGTAAAGATTCGGGGCTCGAAGTTGGATGGCGCTGTTGTCGACGGTCAGCGGTGTCTTTTGGCGGCGATGATGTCGAATTGGTGATGTTCTTCATGCTGAAGATTTTTGAGATTTAGAAGGTTTATTACATAGATTTTAGTTAAAACTCTGCACATGGCAATTGTTTGTACAAAGCCTTGAATTCCAAAATCATTGTCGCGCGACCATGCGCAAAAATCCATTACAAAATCACGCTTTTCCTCGCGTCTGCGGCTTGCACCTCCTTTCCTTCTGGCCGGAACAGGTGAATCGTTTTGAACCTGGCCGGTGACGCGTGGTGGACCCCTACCCAATAAACGGCAGGCAAACAACACAAGCATCACTTGAGCCCCCACATGGGAGGCAGTGACAGTGAGGCCTATGAGCCTGCACCCAGGATTGCCCCTATTTCCTTTTCCATCTACATCGCCTGCAACGACAACGCAACGGACACCACGAAATTCCTCGTAGGTTCGCTGCCTGCATCGCTCATCGCCATCGTGGCGACAAGCCGTTACTGTATACGGATCAAATGGCTCGACCCTCGAACAACCGAGACGACGGCACCGCAAACAACCCCCCCCCCCCCCAAAAAAAAAAAAAAATAAAAAAAAATAAATAAAAATAAAAAGGAAGACTGATTTGAACAGACGAAACACAAGAGCGCCTCGTAAGCAAAAGAAAAAAAAAAGTCGCCGTTGCAACTGGACCCGGCCGTACTGCTCTGCTACGGTGGGCGGTTTTTGCGCCAGGGCACGGCGCCACTATACTCCGTTTCACCTTATGTTGTACCGCAGACAAGGCTAGAAGCGCGAGCTCATAGCGTTGGCAGCTGCTCTTAATGCACGAGAGCTTGTGCCGCCGAGGTGTGCCCTAGAGCAAAGAGCTCGCGATTGTAGCCTTTCCCGTGGTACATCATAAGGTGAAACAGAGTATAGTAATGCTCTGGCCCTCCCTCTGGCCAGCACAACAGGACTATACTCGGCGTCAACTCCTCCGCGCTACATTGTCAAGGCTAGCGTTGCATTCGTGATGCTCCAACTCTTTCAAAACTATTCTCGGCGTCAACTATTTTGTGCTGCGTCACCAAGCCTAGCGTAGCTTCTACAGTATTCTAACTCTGTCAAGCTGTACTTCGTTCCAGCTTAAGTCTAGACGCAGCCGACGCTACGAGGTAAGGGAATCAATCAAACAGCTTCAAAAGCGCAATTTGCTAGGCCTTTTAGGGGCGAAGCTCCTTAGGGGCTAGCCATGTCCGTGTGTCCGTCCGCCGTAGGCCGGCGTCGGGTGCTCGTGCTTCTGCTCGTGAGATCACGTGCTCACGAGCACGTGAGCACATGCTCACGTGCTCGTGTAGGGCAAAAAAAAATTGAAAAAAAAAAGATGAAAAAAAAACTATAAAAAAGAAAAAGAAGAAAAAAAAAAGAGTAGGGGGTTCTGAGATGCCATCCCATCTGCCTGCTTAAAAAAAAAGAAAAAGATGAAAACCACACATTCTCCTACTGCCATGAATGAAAAGGACCGAAAAGCTCGGCATGCAGCGCCTCAGCGTCTACGTAGACAGCAATTGAGCTGCTCCGGAGACTAGGGCGTGAGAAGCTGCTGCACAGCGTCAAAAACGCCAAGCGGACCCGGAGTTGAGAGCTCGGGAAGCGGCGGCAAAGCAAGACCTTTTCTGCAAGTGCGCCGCCATCTTGAATTGACGTCACTTCCAGTATGGGCGAAAACATTGTTTTGCCTTTGCCACGCCAATAGAAGGCATTTAGGATATAAGCGTAACCGTCACACTTTCTCGTTTTGCCTCCCCTTTATTTTTTTACTATTTGCAGGTTGAAACGTTGGATTATTTTTTCGTCGCCCATACCGGATACGCCTATTAGGTGGCTGGGGACGAGTACACAGAAAAGGTTTATAACCAAAATCAGTATCATCGGCACCACCCGAGCTGCGCCCCAATCAACATCATTCCACCACGTGGGAGATGCGGTCATTTTATGTTTAGGATTGGATCAGCGATGATGTAACACATACAAAACAGGACGAACACCATGACGGCGCGCTCTTTGACGCTCTCTGATTGATCCCCTCAGCTCATCGCGTCGGCTGTGTCTGAACAAGGCCGACGACCACACTTGAGATTCTGCAAGGCAGAAGATCCTCGCCACGGGGAGAGGGAGGCAGGCAACGGTAGAACAGGGTAGAAATGGGAGAGAGGAAGCGAGGAAAAGTGGAAAGCACGAACTGGTCGGTCGGTCTTTAAGGTGAAACGAAGTATACTTGCGCCAGCGCGTACAAATGAGAGGCAAGATAAAGCCAAGTACTTTTACAGCAGGGCGGGCCTGCAGCGCTGTGGACGTTACGCTGGCCTTGGCAGTGTAATACGAAATAGCTTACGCCGAGTATAGAAAACGAAAACACGCCGCAGAGCCAACGAGCCCAAGAAAATAACACGATTCGCGAGTCTTCTCGAGTGTCGTCATTATTCTGCAACGCTGGCTGCGATGACTGGTGCAGGTTGTAGAAAGCGAATGGCGTCGCACCGGCCGCAGCCGAATGAAGCGGCAGACGCCGTTTTGTGTTCCCCGTGGAATGTGCTTCGCTCGAACGTGTTGTTAGTTGCCGTTGCTTGTCAAAGAAAGTACCAAAGGTCTCTTAACTGAACCGAAACGAGAAATTGGTCTGTCAACGACTCGCACATAGTTTGACGCCTTGATTCATACATTGTACTACGGGTAATCGGCCCAAATTGTACTACAGACATTGTACTACAGGTAATCGCCCCAAGCCCGTAGGGCTGATGGCTCGTGCCCCGTGAGGCCGTCGTTCCCGGAATGTTATCTGACGTGGTGATCACCTCTCTACCCGTTCGACGCGGAGTACCCCTGCACTAGATTGTTCGGCGATGACATAGACCGGACGTCATGTTGGCACGACCATAACAGCGCGCAGGCTGCGAAACCATTTTGGGGAGGGGCTCTTGCCCATGTTCAATGTTAATTAATGCGCATCTCGTTGCGATGCTACTCCCTATACCGGCATGCCGATGGCTTCGATTAGAGTGCCTAGATTTGAGAGGGAAAGCAACTCAAACCGTGGAGTAGCGTTTGCAATTTAATGGCGACGCCTTCTGCATCGATTGGTCCCGAATGCGCATGCGCTACGACGGTTACGTTGTCGAGTGGTGAGGAGAAAAGCCGGAGGAGAGGCGGACAGACGCTTGCAGACGGTCAACGGATTCGTCACCTCCTGGCAGCTTGCACAGCGCCGGCCTACGCATCCTCAGGTGGCGGGTTCAGAATCCCGGCCGAGGTTCCCGCAATCTGACGATGGCTTACTGCGGAGAAGGCGCGGTGTAACTGAAATTTTGGTTGCACGTCAAAAATCCCCAGGTGGTCCAAATGAGTTCTCAGTCATTCCTCCGCTGGGGACGTGCCAGATGCCCTTCGTTGGCATGGAACGTGAAACCGCCAAGATTTACCTCCTCGCAGCTCGTGTTGCAAACGCGGCCCGTCAGACACGTGAGCCGCGTTCGAGCAGTGCAGAGACACTCTTCAATTCAGGCACACTAGCTTCTAGCGCCCGTGCGCGCGCTCTGAGTGGCGCATCGAAGAGTGGTGCAACGCGGGCGGATGTCGTTCCCGGTTCCGGACGGCATTGAATCCTCTCCCCGCCGCGTGACAGCCGGGCATTGTTTTTGCGACGATCGTCGGGTCGAAGCCTGCGGAGGAGCGACGAGTCCCGTCGCATTTTGGGAACACCGGTGAGTCTCGAAGCGTAACCGTGCCGAGGACAGCAGGCGTCCGCGTGCTGCGCCCGATCTCTCTCTGATCGGGGACCGCTCCTGGCGACCATGGCGCAGGGCTCGGGTTCAGGAGGATTCGGACGCTCCCAGACCTTTCGGTTGGACAAGGGGCCTCCGGGTTTCGCAGATCGCTTCAGCATGGGTGAGTCTCGGATGGTTCGGGGAGAGATGGCGGACGTGGAATTCTCTCTAGGAAGAAGACGTCTTTCTGCAGTGTCTCGAGGAAGCAGTGGTCACACTGATCTTACATGGTACAAAAGGCCGTCTGCTGACAATGTCTGAGGCGTTCCTCGTATGACGGCAACATGGGTCGTAAAACAACTGTCCGCAGAGATGTTCGAAGCATACACATGTGTGAAGAAGACGTGCTTCAAACAGGCTCTGAGATGTGTGCTGTAGATAATCTTGTCATAATTATGTCTTCGGCGAACGCCGTGTCCTTTAGTAGAATGTCTGAGCGGCGTGATTGCGGCGTAACGGTGGTTCAGATGATTCGGCTCGTTATATCATGTTGTGAAGATTTACTTGTTTCCTGCTGAATTGCATTTTTTGTTACGGTTTAATTTAGCTGCTCGGAATCATCGGTTTCACATTTTTTAACTTGCAAAAACAATATAGAAAACAATATAAAAGAAAAGAACACGGAAGGATGAAATGCTGTGTGCATAAACGTACCACAGGATTCTCACGCGCTACAGGATACAACATAATGGTGAATGCAATCTGTTTCAATAATGAATTGTAACTGAAATTGAACAAATACAAAACATAAATCAAATCAATCTATATGTTCTGACGGGGTTGTATGATTGCATGTGCTTCTCATGAAACCGAAGTTCTTATGAAACCGAACTATGAGAATACGACTGTGGTGTCACAGATATAAATGTGATATTAGTTTCAGTTATATGTTCCTGTCTCAGTCCACTCAGAGTTCAGTCACAAGCTTTAAAACTTGTACTACATGCCTTCTCTACAGGTTGTTTAATAATCCAACTGATCTTTCGATTGGCATCAACATTTTTTTTCAGTTGTCCATGAGTATAGTGGGAGTTGTCTTCCTTCAGTGATTCTCTATGCTTCATGTGATCTGGGACTGTGCACGCATAATCAAGACATCACAAGAGGCAGAAAGACTGATCCTGAAGATCACAGCTATAATGTATTTTTGACACCTGTCATCGTTTAGTAAATAAATATAATAATAGTGTTGTTTTTATGTTTATAGAGACTTAAGTTAGTCAGCCTTAACGTACGTCTGGTGTCTCAGCTGTAGATGAGAAATTTCGCCTACTGCAGTACAACCGCTAGCATAGGGTCTTTAACCTGCATCACGCAGTAGTGATACACGACCGCACGCCGGATGCTGCATCCAAATCGAAACGAGCAGGGGTGGGGATTGAGCCCAGCATCGCTGGGTTCTGGAGTGCGAGCTTTCGCTCCACGTGCTCCGAGCTGGTGTGTTCTAAGCTACTCGGCCACCGACTCCCCCCCCCCGTTTAGTAAAGTTAACCTACGCTCTGTCACATGCACTCTTCTGAGTTGCGAAATATGCCGGCAAACGACGGGTCCGCTTTGGTGACCGAGTTACATAATGATAAAGTAATACTGGTGGGGTTCTACTCCGCGATCCCCACTGGGTCACACATTGACTCGATCCCGATGAAACTGCAGGTGTTGCTGTCAGCGAAATAACCTAAGTTGATTTTTTTTACTGACGCTTGGAATTAACCTGGAATGTGTTTGATATGTCTCTTCTTGGTGCCAGCGGTTTGCATCGTGCGCCGTGATTACGGTAACTGATCTGCCTCGACTTCACGACATCTGACCCCATGTTATTGTCAAATGTGTGATGATTCGCCTGAATCTAGTTGGGCACGCTGATGGTGCTTGAATTATTAAAATATAAATGATAATTGCCTGTTATGATAACATATCTCTGAAAGGACGGGGGACTTACTATGGCTACACACTGGGTATGGGATATTCTTGTTCGATGCGTAAAATGTAAGCTGCAATGGTTTCGAGGACCACAATACTTGGTAGTCACTGAATATCACTTCATTTTGAGTGGCGAGAAGTAAATATACCTTGTCGGAATATATATCATTCATGGTGTCAGGACTGCGCTAACAAGAACAAAAAACAACCTCTATTGCATTATTAAAATAAAATATTTAATCGTGTGTTTCCAAGGCCACATCAGCAGTTTCCATAACTCAGTTTGCGTATTTTTCTGCATCAAGTCGTAAGGAAAGATTTAAGTGAAACATCAATGCATGCCTCAGGCCCGTGATTGCGCTAACTGAGGTCTGGGCTGAACCATCTAAAGGCGAAACCGTATATACTCCATCGCCAATGGGTTTCAACATGAAGTCTATGGAGAGGTAGATGGGGACAAATTGGGGACAAAAACTGACAGGTAAAGGCCTATTCACTTAGGAGAATTTGAATGTTTGATTGCTTTACGTCGAGATAGGACAATGTATGGAGCGTAGCAGCCAATTCAAGGCATATATTGGCACGCGGCATACGAAGTACAGGTGCCTCGATAACTGCAACTGTAAAAATAAACCGTAAGTTAACAGCCTTTTTCGAAACTGGAACGCGCCGCGAAAGGTGCGCGCGGGAAAAACAACGTAGAGGCGGCATGACGGTATGAGTCCGTAAATGTACGGCTTCGCACGGCAAAACCTGTAAGCTAACAGCCTTTGAAAGCTCGAACGCGCCGTGAAATGCGCGCTCGCTCAAAACGCCGTAGAGGTGGCATGACGGTACGAGTCAGTAAATGTAATGACTTCACATACTTCTAGTTGAGGTCTGTGTTCTTTGTTTTTTCAAGTAAAAACACATAACACACGCCAGATTTGCTCTTGGAATAGGTTTTGTTGGCAGATTGTCATGTTTCGTAGCCATTGGTGCGAATGTGGGGAACTCTTTCCTTGGGTCGTCCATCACGGGCAGTGCAGTGACTGAGTTACGGTTTTCTGCCCTGCTTCTACGGGTCAAGTTACTGGGCAAACCGTAGGGCCTCGTGACTGTCATGCTCGTAATGCCTAGTTAACTGCTGTGACCGTGATGCAAGACAACGGTAATTGTACTGGCATTGCATACATTATGCGGTCAATTTCTAGTACTTTGACGGGATTATTTTTACAGCGTGGGGTTGTATACAGTGGAACGTGGCACCGGAACTTGGTTACCCGAATATTTATCTATATCCGGCTACTCAAAGCGAAATTGGTCATTGCAGGAAATGAAATATCTTCCCCGTGCAGGGTTGTGATCGGGACGTCAGAACTTCACCACGTAGTTCGACCTGTAGGTGCAGAAATAGCACGTGGGAGTGCCAAAAGCAGAGCATCTCGTCGTATCAGCGTCAGGTTGGAGGCACTGTACCTGGACGCAACTCCAGTAAAACGGTGTCAAAAGTTTTTGTATGATGTGCGAGAGGTGTGACCGCAGCGTAACACACCCCAACTGGATGTTCTTGGCGAATGATTGAAATTGCCTCTGAGTTCCGTCTGTTTTCGCTGCGTTGCAGAAAACATTTCGAAGAAATACCATCATCATCGGCTGCGCCGTGTTCTTCTTCGCCTGCATGATCATCATCCTGGTAGCGCTCTCAGTGACCATAGCTACGCATCGCGAAATTTTACTACGCCTTCATGCCACCCGAGGACACAACGAGCGGCGGTGGCGGCGACGGAGGAGGGGTGTCTCCAGAAGAAGAGAAGACTACGGACATCCCGTGTCCACTGCAAGGCGCAGGTGGGGATCTGTTTCTTTCGAGACGTGTAGGATCGATGCCAAGCAAAGTTGTCAACGGAAATAATATCCCGGACAGAAGGCACGCTTCCGAAGACGTCTTGGGGATGTCTTAGTGTACCATGGTTGTCCCGTTGACGTGCATGCGACATCTGTGGCTGCCCGGGATATGGCCTTGCCAATCTCACACGTGCATGTTCAACAAACCTAGCGCATATAAATGCTAAACAGACATTGCTACCAACCTCAACTCCTTACGCTTAAGAGTCGCCAACCGCACGACACAAGCACAAGCTTGTATTCTGTTTTCCGGACAAGTGGCACCGCTAAAATTAGTCGCCGAAAAAGCCGTTTTTGTTATGTCGGCAATCGTGTTTGGTTTGTTTATAATTGGTTAGATATATTCATATAACTAGATAAAAACTATTAGTTAGGTAGAATCATAGGAGATGCAAACCTGCAGTTCGTTTACTGACTGGCCAGTCCGTCTGGAAAAGTAGACAGAATACAGACGTTTAGAAGAGGAGTAGATCACGCACTACGCAAAAACAACAGACGCACGCACACACTCAAAGTCAATCTATAGAGTCTAGTGCCTGTATCACGTGCTTTCGAAGTTTATGGACACCACGTGTCCCACAGTTTTGTAAAACTAACCAAAACTAAAGTAAAAGAAAGAGAAAAAAGAAAAAGAAGGAACAACTTTGAATATGAATGGTCATGAGAAAGAGAACATTCTTCCCGTGTCGTGCCCCTCGGCCTTCGAAGATTTTCCTAATTCTTTACAGTCGCAGTCTCGAGTAGTTCCACAAGATCGCACTCTTTCTTGTTGACTGACCATACAAAAACTGTCTGCCGACATGTTCGAAGCACGCATAGGTGTGAAGCAAGCATTCTTCGCAGCGTGCTTAAGACGTGTCATCATGTGTCCAGCGGGCACCGTGTCTTTTGTATGACGAACGAACCGAGTATCTGGGGCTTTATGCTCGATAATAGAGACTGGTATTGGTTGCGTCGTGCACCTTCTTCTTTTGTTTTCGCGTTTCACCGACCTTGTCTCTACTTTTCCTTGTGAAAGACTGCGCCGACTACGGCTGCCGGGCAGTCGAAGACTCGGCGACGGGCACGAGGACGTGCTTCCTGCGAGAAGACGCCTTCGGCTACAGGTACAGGCACACGACGTACGGTGACCGGGAGGTGAACTTCAGCCTCTCGTACGACATCGCGAGGAAGAGTCCCTTCATGAACCAGGTCATCAACAACGTCAAGGTGCAGGCCGTCTACATCACCGAGGATATCCTCAGAGTGAGGGTGAGTGGACGACAGGAACTCTAAACCACGGTGCATTAAACGCGTCTTTGACTCGGTGCGTTTAGCCAGTACCACCTAGAAGAGAAGGCTGGCATTTCCCCCCAAACGTCACCAGTAGGGTGGTGCATGCAACGCCGCTTAGCTTGCGTCAGCGGCGACGCTCGAGACAGACAGGTCTGCGGCCTTGTGGCGTCTCTCGTCGAGCTTTAGAGAGTTTGCCGCTAGGGGTGGGTGGGGATTCACGAACGATGACGTCACGCGCAGGCCTTGTCTTCTAGGTTGTATTGGTTCGGCGGACTATCCCGTCCCGGCATGCATCGAAAGTGACCTCGAGTGGCAACAGTTGACGTCACAAAGGCCGACGCGTCATGTCGGATGTCGCGATCCTGGAGTTGATTCTAGATGTGCCGGCAACAAGTACGAGCGAAGGCGAGTGTCGCTGTCATCGCGGTGTTCCAACTCCTCTGCCGGAAGCTTTCGCTGAGTGTTAGCGTTGGAAGCGACCTGCAGGATTATTGCGAAGGCGGCACAGCGTAACCGAGATTCCGGCTGCACGTGAGGTGGTCAAAATGAATCCCCAGTCGTTTGCTGGGACGTGCCCAATGCCATCCGTTGGTTTGCCACGTGCATCTCCCACATCTGAATTTCGCGTTCACTTTCAGCGACCAAGTTACAGCAATAAAGGCTCCATGTTGGCTTCACATTTTCGTGCATGTTGTCAAAGTTACGAAAGGTATCATTCGATTCCGACTCGAATTTTTAAAATACGAATTTTCAGGTCTATATGCTAACAGTGATTTTCTGCTCGGGGAAAGGGTCGGGAATCGTTAAAGGAAATCTAACACCCTCAACATTTAAAATATTTTTTTTCCAGGCGATTTATTATGGTGCCAGAACACTACCCAATGAATATTTTGCTACAGCGTCACTTATATTTTTAATAAAAAAACGAAAAAACAAGACGAAAGTTGCTTGATATTGAAACGGAATCTGGACTGGGGAGGAAGAAGAAATATAGCGGAGGAGAACTTGGCCGAAGTAACCTGGCTGTGCAACTTTCTTTTTTTTTTTTTTTTTTTATCAAGTAATTGCAGCTTTTTAGAAGTCACGAAAATGGGTATAATATTTTCTGCCCATTTGAAGCATTGAGTGTGTGTTTTCGATGACCCACGACTTCGATAATCTTTGGTGGCTGTGTCTAAACCATTGAAAACGGAACGTGACAGCGGAGAAGAGAGTGAGCGCGACTCCAAACCGGCCAGTTCTCGATCGGCGGTTTTCGGGCGGAAAGAGAACGAATTTCGAGACGCAAATTGCGTTATGGGTAGTTGTGCACCCGTGTGTCCTGTACAAATGAAAACCTTGGTGAGCACAAATACCCCTCTCAGTGTCCCTTTAATGACAACGACAGCAACGAAAAAAAAATATTGTGAACGCAGATTCACGACGAGGACCGTCCCCGCTACGAAGTGCCGGTTTCGAGCCTCTGGACGATCCCCAGGACCATGCCACCGATCAACAAGGACCAACTCGCCTACACCGTCGAAGCCAATCAGACCAAGAAGGGATACGCTAGAATTCGCATTCTTCGCACCGACAACGAAATCCCAATGTAAGTAGACTTCTGAGCTCTCTATTATTGAAGCGGTATCGCATTTTCGAAGAGTTGAACGCTGGATCTCGCGTTCTGGTCAGCATGTGCAGGTTCTACGGTCACTGACAGCTTAGAAGCGGAGGGCGTGGCTTGTCGACGCCCCTTGCTTTGTGATTGGTCCTTCGGCGTTTTAATCCGCTGATGCAGCCGTGCGAATGATTGCGGGGCGATAATTAGATGATCGGGACTTGACACGCCCTGCGTATCTTAAGCTGTAAGTGACATATAGTACACTTATCGGAGAAGATTAAGACGGCGGTACCGTCTGTGTCGACTCGAGCAAGTGTGAATCAAATAATAGTTTGGCATGCCATAAATATACATTGCCTAATATTATAGAATTATCAGTGCAGGTATTCCGAACGTCTTAACAGCGCTCCTAGCTAAAAGGTATGAACCAGTGTTGGACAAAATATTCGATATAAGTATTGAAGTTAAGTTATTAAATACCTGCTCCATAAAGTATTTAAAATACTACTCAAGTTACTTTCACTGTAAAGTATCTTGAGTAGAGTACAAAATACTTTGCAATGTAATTCAATTACTTTTGAAGATACTTCCGCATTGCGTAATTTGTATCGACGTCAGTGACAAGCACAGTTATACAGTTTCGCAAATCTGGTTTACCAGAATGGTTTATTAACACGCAACAACACAAAACGTCAAAAAAGAACAACAACAAAATAACATTGTAGGGTTGTTTTATGCAGTCCAACTATAAGGAGCAGGATATCACTGATACATGTTACAAAATATTTCTGGGACAATAAAAAAAGAGGTCGCTTCAGCTATTCGCAATTTTTACGACCTATAAGGGGCTCGCGGGTGCCTATCAAAATGGCTGTCATCTATATGATCGTCGTAGAACAGCTGTAATTAATTACAGTTTTGCTTTATACGAGCCGCGTTAGAGCCTTACTTTATTATTTTCCCGCCAGGAAGGTGTAGGCAATCACCTATTTTTCAAGCCGATCATCCAGGAGCTAGGGAGCGCGATCCTGACACCGCGGTACCACCATCGCTGAAAGTTGCGAATAGTGGCATCGCTGAAGGCTATGCATGCCCTGCGGCGCACCTTAGATGCATCGTTTAACTACAATTCACATTTCCTATATGAGGAAGTTCACATAAACGAACTTGGGATACGGAATGCCTCCTTTCTCCCTCAGACATCTATAGATTGGAATCGCCTTCCTGCACCCATAGTCTCGATAACTGATGCTACTGATTTTAAAATTGCCATTACTAAGTTTTTTTGATGTTCAAAACCTTTTGTTTTATGTCTTGCCTTATGTATCGTTATACTCATATGTTTCCGTCTAGAAAAACCCCACTCCTCTCTGTAATGCCTTCGGGCCCTGAGAGAACAATAAATGAAATGAAATGAAATGAAATGAATAACATAGAGAGCCATCATAATCCCAGCCACTGTGCAACAGGTCGCACTCTTCATTCAAGTAGGCTTGCGATTACAGAAAGGACCAGCTCAACGTTCTGCAGGGGACACTTTGTTGACATTTTGAGAGGCCATCCAGCTCGTAGTTCGTTTCCTGTCCTGTTCTCTGCTTATCAATGCTCGCTTACAGACAGTGTTCGCGACAGCAATAACTGCCGAACTAACGACAAAGAAGAAAAAAAGAAAATCCACGAGGTTTTGCAGTAGCGGGATCAAATATAAAACAAGCGAAAAAAAAAAGTCTTCTTTTTGTGTCCACTTTCGCAGTTTTTCCTGTTTGTTGTTTCCTTGACACTGAAGTCTGCATTGTTGTTGTGGGTTGTTTCCCGTTCCGCGTTGCGCCTCAGTGTGGCAATATTTACTTCCGTAACCCCCCCCCCCCTTTTGTTTGAGGATATTTTTTGGGGGAAACTCAAGGAAACAAAAGGTATCCTTGGGAAAGGAAAGGTTAAAACCTTCATTGTACGAACTTTGGGGTGAAATATGAGTCACATTCGGCACAAAAGCGATGCTTTCACGAGCTCAATTAATTTAAGTCAGCGTAGTTTATCGGACGGAGCTAGCAACAAGATTTGATAGCTCGAAAGAATGTTCACGTTTGCTTGTGCCACGCCCAGGCCACTTCTAGCAGCAAATTCGGAAAATGGCCGAATGTCAAAAATGTATTTGAGATGATGAGTATAAGATACCCAGAAATGTAATTAAAATACAGTATCAAATACTCTCGATCAAAAGTATTTGCAAGATACAAAGATACTTGAAAAAGTATTTGAAAAACAGTATCTTAAGTAGAGTATTTGAGATAGTCACAAGTCTGGTTTGAACACGGGAGAGAAATCCATTTCGTGGCTCCCCGAGATGCGCATCACGTGATAACAGCGTCACGCTTTTTGCGCGGAGGCGCGATGACGTAGACATGGTTCTCTGGGGATGGGGGAGCTTTTTGCTCGGGGGCTGCACAAAGTGTCCCTTCTCGGCCTTGGCGAGAGTTATATTTTCGCAACTGGCGGTTCTTCGTTCGCGTGTATCTGGCGTGTTTAGAGATCCTGCTCTGCTGGATACCGGCGGCGGCATCCGGATCGCCTAACTTGTTGTGGCTTGTGGATGTCGTCGGCTCGTTGAACATGTCCTTTACATCCCCAATGTCGTCGTCAAGCAGTTCCTCGTACTACTGGTTTTAGATTTCACGTTCTTTGTGTCCCATCCACCCGTTCACCCAGCAAATTTTTTTAGCAGCAAGCAGTTCGTCGTCTCTTGTGACTAACAGCACTGCTAGCATACCGCCGCTTCATGTAGGCATCCATTTTTCTACTCTCGCCAGCGCGCAACGAGCCTTGTTGCCGCGAGTGCGACCGCTGAATGCGTCTGCTAACAGTGACATCCTTCTTGGCTGGTTTAGTCTAGGGTGGCGCAAGCTGCCGCCCGATATAAGAGTACAGCCATTAGCATCCATCCATCCGTCCATCTCCGCCCTCCGTGACTTCGTGTGAATGCTGGAGTCGGGAGGAGTCTCGCTGGTTCCGCCAATCGCTGACGTCACGTACATCTCTCCCGAGGGAGCTCATCCGCGATGAATACCCCTTCGGAAACGCGTTAATAATATGTCGGGTTAGGTCAAGGGTGTTTCATCAGATCGTGGTCTTGTAGGAATATATTCATATCCCGAGCACTTCCGTGACCGAAGTGCGCAATAATGTGCGCTAGTACGCATTCTTCGCACTACGGAGGGTGAAGCATCCAAACTTAATCTCGCAATGTCATTCAAACTGCAAGCACAGCGTTTTATTTGGCCGTCTCGAGTCACACTATACCATCCCAGGAGGTGACGCGTGGGTTGCGCGTATTGGCCACGGGGTTCAAGACCGCTGACGCGGACATACGCTTTAATAGAAAAAAAAGAACTAAAATAAATAAATAAAAAGAAACAGATTTATATTGAGTGTTCGTTTGGAACGCCGTAGAATGCCGCGCGTACTTTATAGTTTACTAAAGTGCGCGTATTTTGTGGTTGTCAATGACGCTTAGGGAGTTAGCACTTTTAGCGCTACGCTGTTTGGTCACGGCTGTAACGTCTAGCTCTCCCTGGTGTCAACAGAGAGAGCGAGACGACGGGAGGAGGTGATAGAGGACAGGCCTGAGTAACTTGGAGCCAAGCGGGGGCGCCTGGTTGGGGACTTCCAAGTAAGTGAATGAGATGCTGCGAGGATCCGACCGGGGTCGGGGTGGAGAGAGGGCGGTTGAGCCACTCGGCAAGAGTGGAGGGGGCAAGCGAAATATTGTGCACGAGAACGAACTCTTGAGTGAAGGTAACGTAGAAGATGTGCGAGAGTAGGGTGTGTTTAGCAATGGATGCATTCAGTGGGATCCGAGGGTGCATCCACTTAGAGGCAGACGGGAGCGAAGAGGGCTCCCGACCGGGTTTGATGTAGGAGGCAGGTCTTGAGACCAGTAAGGAGGAGGTGAAAGAGGTGTCCAGTGAAAACTGGACTTTCTGCGTCTGCGCTTTGCCGCAATGTGCCAAAATATGCCGTTTAGCGAACGTAACTTTTAGCACATTCGTTATAAACAAGGTGCTAAAATACGGCGTCCATGGAACATGTACCTTTCTGGAGCATGCCCCTATGATCAAGGTGCTCAACTATGGCTTTTCCCGCGCATGAGATGTAAGCAGCGTGCTCAAATATGGCGTCCAGCGAATATATGTCTCTCAAGTTTGAATCGAACATTATAGTTCATTCCTCCAACCGTAAATGATTAAAATTCTTGGTTCCTCAGGTTGGACACCTGGTACCCCATCATGACGGAGCAGTTCCTCCAGATCGTGTTGCCATACAGTGGTCAACAGATTTACGGTTTCGGTGAGAACGGTCACGACGGAATTATGCTGGGCGCCGGCAGTGGTACTATGTTCTCAAGACACGGCTCCAATTATTCGACAAAGGTCAGTCTGTGGCAGGCAGTGTTGTGCCGGTTACCGAAGATAAGTAAGGAAATAGCGTTGCTTGTTTTTTCGTCAAATATTAACGCGTTACTGAGGATTCGTTACAGTTATCCAAATGTAACAAAATACAGTAACCGTTACTTCCAAGAAATAAGGAGCGTTAGATTTGCGTTACTTTTGATTTAGTAGTTTCTTTGGCAGCGATAAGTGGCTTATCGCTGCCAAGCATTTAACATTTTTTCAAAGTGATTTTAAAGTGTTTAGAAAATTTATTTTAGCAAATTTGTAGAATATATTTTGTTTCATTCTGATTGGGGCATTGTGAGGGATTTCGAAATGATTCCGCGGAAGAGCCAATATTATTCTCCTTTTCGACGCAGTTTACAAAAAGATAATAATTCGTTTTTAGGCTAAAGCAAAAACAAAAAGTAATAATCGAGAGTAACGAGTAATTAGTAACTATATTTTATTGACGATACCATAAAATAGTAACGAGAATACTCTAATCGTTAGTCATTTAAAAATATTACATGTTCCTGAAAAAAAGTAGAAAGTAACTCGCTATCAGCAACGTCGTTACTTGTAAAACGTTACATTCAACACTGGTGGCAGGTCAGTGTACAGCGAGGGCCCAACAAATTAAACCAACTTTGCTCCAGTTAAAAGAAAAGAAAAGAAAAGAAAAGAACGTTGTTGTCGACTTTTGAGGGCGTTTGATGTACCAGAAACAACAAACAGCTAGGGCGAAGCCAATAATCCTGACTTTACTCTCGTTCCAATTGTTTCCACAGTAAAAAGCTCCAGTGGTACCAGGAACGCTTTTACGCTTTGAGTTTAGAGGAGGTGACTTTCTTTCTTTCTAGTGTTCGCTCTGCTAAATGTGGGGAGGAGCTCCCCCCTAATTCTTACCATGTTACCGACTGCATGTAGTTGTACCATAAGCTCCTAGATTCCTGGCACGGCGTCACAGTGGCACTATACTATTGGAGACCATTGTCGTACGCGTAGTGGTTGCGTACCGAATAGCTCCCTAGTACAGTTCTTTTCGTGCTTTTGTTCCAGACGTGGAACAGCTTTGGAGGCGTCCATCCTTTCTTCAGTGAACCCAGGGAGACGGCACGACATGGGGTGTACTTCTGGTGAGCAGCAACGCAATGAGGTAGCTGCTGATCGTGCACCAGGAGACGTTAGCAAAAACAAGCACCCGAAACAAAGAAAGAAAGCTAAAACCGCAGTCATAGCGCTCATACATATTCAAAATACACGGTCTGTAGACAGGTTGCCAGAGTCATCTGCACACTCACCTCACGCATGTTCCAAACATCTTTGCTTCATACACCTGCGTGTGCTTTAAAGATGTATGCAGGCTGTTTTTGAAATGACCAATGCGACAGACCCACAAGGAAGAAGCGAAGACTCTGTTCCTTGTATGACGTATGAGCAGTGGGATCCACGACTCAAGGATTCTTCGTTTCGCAGACTACACGGTGACGGGCAGCGGCAGCATCGCCTTGGCGGCCATTGGTGGCATCTTGGACCTGTACTTCTTCGTTGGATCTACGCCAAACCACGTGATACAGCCGCGTACCATAAGGTGAAAGGTGCATCTCCTTTTTTTACGCACGTACCGTATTTTCCGGACTGTAGAACGCATCCGGTGTGTAACCCGCAAAAACAAATTTCAGTCAAATTTTTTTTTCTTAAATAGTTTACATTTGGTGCATAGTCCGGACGTAAGAAAAAAGAAAACATACACAGCACACCTTGACAAAATGCCCGGTTTACTAGCTCAAAGAAAGTCATGTATTATACATAAATAGTAATTAATATACCCTGTTATTAAAAAAATAATATCTAGTCATAGTGAACGATCTTGTAAAACATCCTTGCATTGTCCGCACCTGTAGGCAGTCTTCACCGCGTAAAACTTTATCTTTTAAACATGTAAAGTCCGTTGACTATAGACCGGAAGATATGGTTGTAAAGAGGACGTATAGAATGTGCTCTAAGCATAAAGGCTGACTTCGTTTTTGCAAAGTTCATTGCAACCGAAGCATCTCTTGAATGCATTTTGTACAGCAAAGTTCCTTGTAAAGCAGGCGTCACTCGCACGCATCTTTTGCAGCAAAGTTCCTGGAAACCCAAGCATCACTTGCCTGCAATCACTATGGCAAAGTTCCTCGAACCTAATTACACTTTCGGCTGCACATTGGAGGGCCGGAAGTAGGAAAAAATGTCTTGCACGTTTCAAGTTCATAAACACAGTATTACATGCAATGAACTTTCAGAAGCTAACATGTGGTTCGACTAGGGTAATCAGGGCCATCCTGTCATTTTGTCTAAATGAAGCTTCATGGGAAACAAGAGTTGTGGCGCAGGATAGCTGGTGAACGTTTATACTTGAAAAACCCTGTCTCGGGGTTTTTTGGGCATGAGCTTCATGTGCCGCTTTTGTGGGATCATGCATAGTTGAGAAAAAGGAATGAAAAAAAGCTTACTTGTTATAGACGTTATTTTAATTAAAAATACTGCGAGTATAGTACCTCCTATAGTATATACATTTTAGAGTTGTCTGTGCTAACATGTGAAAATACGTTTTGTTCACATAGAGTTGTAGAGGACACGTTTTCCTATGGCTAAATTTGACATGCATTGGAAAACTTTATCTCCCCGTTGTTTACAAAGGGGTAAGACAGAGCAGTGGTTTTCTCCATACAAACTCCAGAAAAATGTGTTTTTACGTTGAACTTAATTGTCATTCAGCAAAAGGCCTTTTCTCTGCCAACCCTTGAGGTGAAAACGAGTACAGATCCCCCAAATGGGCTACTCTTAGAGTATCGGCGCTCCATTCGCCGATTCTTCTTTTGGTCGCCGCCATTTCTGTCCTTAGTGCAGAGCAGATGCGATTTCCGAACGTTACAATTAAGAAATCCACCTCCTGAGTACAGGACGCTCAGGCGATATTATTTTGTTGTGTCGCGAACTGTTCAAAAATATTTAGAGGGCGTAAGACAGTTTCCTGCCATTTTAATGAAGCTTCGCATGACCGGCGACCATGAATTTAAAAACACCAAGATGGCTGAAGCGTTGTTACTTCGAAGGATACCTTGTTTGGTGGCGTCTAGTATCAAGCAGCGCTATTTATATTATAGAGGGACATGTTTTTTTCTGCCTATGCCTCAAGGATTGTTATTCGTCGGCAGGTTATCGGAAACCCTTTCATGCCGCCGTTTTGGGCCTTGGGCTACCAACATTGGTTGCAACGGATTCCGACCTTGGCGAGTCTGAAGCTGGCCGTGACCGTTCTGGACCAAGGCGGCGTTCCAAAGGTATGCCCCGTTTGCACTTTACGATATCCTGCTTGGTTAACCGAGTAATTAAGTTGTTGGTACGCAATGACGGCACGCGCCTTTTCTTACGCTTCGTTTTTTTTAAAGGACGCCTTATGGTTGGACGTTTCTCAAGACTCAAGAGCGTTCACTCTCAGCCCCAACTTCAACGGCCTCGCTACTTACGTGCAACAACTTGCAAACACTGGCGTTCAGGTCGGGCTTATCCTTGTAAGTATGGATTGCTTTTTTGTACCCCTTTTCAACTGGCGAGAGTCATTGTATTCACACACATGTTGAGCAAAAACCCAAGCAAGACGAACAAAAGCGACGAGTGCCGTGACGAAGCACTTTTGGCGCTGCTTGATGATCTCCAGCAGATCGTAGCGTCGGCTATGGTCGTGCTTAAAGTGAAACATAAGAAATGTTTTATAAGTCGAATAACCAACTTGTGCTGGCGCAACACGCTCTGCGCCACCACACTTACTCTGATGTGCCGTGCTGTTTACATGGTTTTACTGCGAGTCGTTCTTATTTTCAGAAGTTAGTAGGTTTGCAAGTATATTCTTAAAACTTGATCTGGAAATCTCTGCAATGTAACCTGAACCGTCGATCACTCTTTGCCGATAATGTGTCTGCAGTGATTCTTGAAACTTTTGAAGACGGAACGAATTTTGTGACGTCACTGGTCGCTGTCGTGAACATGAGCAGACCGGCTGTGTCTTCTGACACCTGTGTCGATTATCCATATTCCAATCTACAGGTGCTTCAAATAAAGGCCAGGCTTTTTAAACCAACAGCAAAAATCAGTTTCTACTCTATCGCGCTACGATTTTGCGGAGCGTTGTCCACAGCAGGTGCATTTTTTCTGTAAAATTTGCAAAGAGCATTTACCTGAGGAAAAAGTAAAAGAAAAGGCTTAACTCCTATCGAAACGCTAGCGAAGCCACCGGTCTCAAGCAATAGGGCGCCCTATTGCTTGAAGACCTGGTAGCTTCGCTAAGGTTCCATAGAGCTAAGCCTTTCTCTTTCGCCCAATTTTTCCTCAAATAAACTTGTTCGTTGCAAATGTTAAAAAAAATGCACCATCTGTGGGCAACGCTGCACAAAATCGTAGCGCGGTTGGTTAAGAACCGAATTTAGCGGTTGATTTAAAGAGCCTGGCCGCTATTTGAGATATCCTGTGTTGAGTGTTAATTCTTCGTAATTAGGAAGTTTTGAAAGGTGTACCCAAAAAGCTTTGTGCGCGCCGGGAGGAAAAACGTCGTCGCTCCCGCGCTTGCACCGAGCATTTTGGATATTGGGCATGTTGACTACGCTATTTCTTTTTTTTTTTCGCACGCAAGGTTTTTGGGCATGTTATTCTACAACTCGCTATTGTTCCCAAGCGTTCATATGAAGTGGTGAAAGATGATGACACTAACCTCTTTTGAATCGTGTAGAATCCTCGCCATCGCCGCCGATAACAGGACAGTCTACACTCCATGCAAAACCGGGCTTGCTCAGGACGTCTTTGTGCGACAGGGAAACAATCCACCTGTGTCTACTACCAATGCTGTCCTTCTAGCGAAGGTAAGGAACGAAAACCCGCAGCCAGTTTCTTAAGAATTGAAAGAGAGTCATAGTCATAGCGCTCGTGATGCATACTCGTGTGCAGTGCGAATAATGAAATCATGTCTGCTTCCAGGGGTTACCCTCTGGCTTGTCAGCGTTTCCGGATTTTTTCAAGAACCGCGTCGCGCGAACTGGTGGAAAAACCTGATTGAAGAGCACCGGGGGAACGTCACCGAATTCAGCGCAATATTTCTGGTACGTTTCCCAATCCCTTAGATGCAGCCCTTTTAGCTAGTATGAGCGAGGAAAGTTGCTTATTTAAGACACTTGCCACACGCTTCTGGGCTGTCCAACCTGTAGGAGTTTTTCGAGTACATTATAAAAGTGTCCATAATGGGACATGTTGATTATGGTACACCACGGAAAGCTGTTCCAGCCATGCCGTGGGCTCCAGGTTATATGGACATTGACCATTCATACAGATGCGCACGGAATATTTAACTACATATTTAGGATAAGGTTATTCAAGTTCTCAATTACCCGTTGGACATTTATTAAAGGACACTCGAACGTTTGTAAATATAACTCTCTCAATTGTCTTTTTTATTGCATCATCCTCAAACCATTTCAGTCATTCGTATAAAATTCAGAATAAAAAAAATAGCCTTTTTCCCTCATTAAAGATTTCAATGTGTCATTGCTTTACGCAAGAGTGTACAGTTGTACAAAACGAACACTTATTGAATGTTAAATTTCCGGGCTTTCGATGTATGACCATATTGCCTTTCAGGACGTCAGCGAGGCCGGCAGGAATTCAGCGCTGACCTGAATTGCCGACCAGGAGACGCATCGTGCCAGGCCCAAGTATGTCCCGAAAGCAAATGGGAAGATCCACCATACCTCACCATGTAAGAACTGCTTCAGCTTTGACTCGCAAACATCTTCAAGTTCGCTGGCACAAATCTTTATTATTTTGCTTTTTACCTACAGTCAGAGCTGCATCTCCCATGGCTCCAAAAAGGATATTCTCAACTATCTACCACCCTCCTTTAATCACCGTAAACGTTTACAATACACCGCTCCAGAAAATAAATCATGGCACCTGCTAATGCAGACATTGGCGTTTTCGCCGGATAATGAATCTTCTATTTAGACGCTTTTCGCCTGATGTATTTCGAACAAGAAATAACTGTCTGAAAATCCGCGGAAGAATATTGAACAGATATTGAGTCCCGCAAAAGCAACAGCTTTTAGAAAAAAACAACAAGAACAAAACAAAACAAAAAAAATGTTCCTAATGCCTTCGGTGTGCGCTTTCAAACTGCCAAGTCTCAAAAAAGCCAAAAAAGTAAAAATCTTTTTTTTCAAAAAGGCAGTGCAATGGCCTTTTACTAGGAATCTGAGCATAATCCTGTCACTCGGAACGATCCAGACATCCTGGGATTCGTTAAAGCGTTTATCATCGCGTTATGCTACCACCATTGCGCATACTAGAACTGGCAGGTAATGTACACACACAAAAAAAGAAAACACTCTCACACACACAAAAACGTTTTAGTCAGCTGCCATCTTTGCGACACGCCTGCTGGACAAAAAAACAACAGCGACGATAGTCAGAGGCACCTACAGGTTAATTCGCTGCACATTTACTCATTCCGTCACGACGACGACCGCAACGGCATTACGATAACCCTACGCCGATAGGATGTCTTTGCGCGGCGTCATGCGCTGGCTACCGTGGCCACGGTACGGCTCCTGGTGCGGCAGTTTGAAGAGCGAAGCTTCGACGTCAGAGCGCGAGCTGCCTGATGGCAGCACTGGCGCTCCGTATAAATAATTGTGTTGCGTGTACAGCAGTCATTAGACAGCCGGAAGTAAGCCTCGGCGGGCGTCTGGTTTCTCAACTGTAGATGACAAATTTAGCCAGTGCAATACCAACTGCTGGCCTGTTTTTTTTTTTCTTTTTTTTTAACGAGCATCACACAGTAGTGATACTCGGACTACGCGTGCCGGCGAGATGCTCATCCAGAATCCAAAACGGGCAGGGGTTGGGATTTGGAACCCAGGACCCCTGGGTTCTGCAGCCCGAGCTTTCGCTTCACGTGCTTCGAACACACCGCGATTCGCGAACACGCTCGGATATCAGATCCCCCCTCTAAATATTGGAACAGTCATACTAAAACTTGCTTCATTAAAGGGCTGCCCACACAGGAGAGGTTTTTATGTCGGACACAACCTGCTGGACGGAAGCGGGGCTCTTCACATTGTTTCAGGTCCGCCTTGGAACGCTTTTTTTTGTCCCGGGGTCCCGGGGGGCGGGGGGGGGGGAGTAATTCTCCGCTAGCGTCCTTGATACAAAGCCCGCAGTGTGCTCATGCGACGTAGAGCAGGATGTCACGTACCCTGCTGGCTGTCGTCAGAGCCACCGCTGTTGTTGTTGCGTTTCCGACCTCCCGAAAACAAGAAAGGCGGGATACGATAGCGACCTGGTGAAGAGGAAAGCCGTGCTGTTCGCTCGGTTAATGTCCTCACTGAAAACGTCGCGAGCGCGCCGCGCAACGGTTTCTTTTTTTCTTTGTTCTTCATTGAAAGATTACTCCGAATTGCCAGAACGTGTTACAGCAGGGAAACTACAGTATTGCGCAAAAAACAAACAAACACAACAACAACAAAAAAACAAGCCTTCATTAGCAGAGAATACTTGCTTTAAAGACAGCCAAATCCACTGTATAATAGTTGATTAAGAAACAAGGAATTGCATAAATGTTTGTTCTGGCTGGCATTCTCTGACTTTAAAGATATGATCATTACGACGAGAGACATAATATGGTTCTTTCAAGTCAGTTGTGCCTATTTATTCCCTTTTCTAATATTAAGTAGTAAAAATAAGAATTTTAGCCGCACTTTTGCTTCGTCGAATGGACACCAGCTTCCCAATTTCATTATTTTTTTTTCAAATTTTAGTAACATTGTCCTTCCGCTTATGAGCGCTTCAAGACAAACCGAGCAGCTCTATTCTGTATTTGTTACAGTTTATCAGTCTTTTTTGTGCAGGGTCCCAAACGGCACAGGTCTATTTTAAAATCTTTGCCTGACACATGTTCGATAGGCAGTATTTTTTAAAGCAGTTTCAGTGCACTTTGAATTTCTTCGAGTAAAGTTCAGCGCCCTAGTGGCTTCATTCATCACATCATCCACGTTAGCATTCCATAAATAATCGCTGGATAAAATAACGTCTACATACTTGTATGTAGGTTGATTGCTTAGTTGATTGTTATTTATATGATACTGATTTTCAATTTATTTTCTTTGTAACAAAAATGCTACATTTTTAGGTATTCAAATTCAATTTTTTTTGCTTTTAGAACACAAAGTATGAATACGGTCTAATTATTTGTAACTCAGCGACATTATTCTCACCCTATTTTTTTTATACAAAACACAATTATTAGCGAACAACCTCATAAAGGAAGATACTTACTGATATTAATAAATATTAAAAAAACAAAAGCAATGCACTCTTTTGGAAAGACCTGACTATCTGCAATAGACGGGTTTAGCAATGACTCTATTCCGAATACTATATCAGCCCAGACAGACTCAATGAGATCAGCAAGTTCCTCAACGTTGTTTCATTACACTTCTGCAGTTTGCAACAACAGCTACAAAATCAAGACAGCCGCGCTTCTTTTGCGCACGGTGGAGTCACTGCTGTACTACACTTCATGTTCACCTTAAGTCCAGACGCAGCCGACGTGAACAGCTGAAGGCACCAATCAGAGAGCGTCAAAAGCGCACCATCATGGTGTTCGTCATGTTTTGTACGTGTTCTATCATCGCTGATCCAATCCTAGACATAAAAGGCCTAGTGACTTGCGTCTTTTGACGCCGTTTGATTGGTCCCATTAGCTCGTAGCGTCCGCTGCGTCTGGACTTAAGCTGAAACGAAGTATAGCGGAACAATTTCCTCAATTTCCTCATCCCAAGGGAAAGTTTTTCCTTTAACAATGAGCTTGTCTATCTTTAGTTGCACCCGGTTATTGCTGTCTGCTTTTAAATGCGAAGCATTAACTGTCCCATGGAGCGAAGCCGGCGTTGTCTGTAACAGCGAAACGAGCAATAAATTCCCATTGGCTGCGACGCGTCATATCAGATGCTTTGTCACGGAAGCCGGCGGGGCCGCTCAAGGTCAAAGCGGACGCGACTCAGAAATAAAACACAAAGAAAAGCACAGCAACGCAGATGCATCGTCACGGAAGCCGTGGAGCCGGAGGGGGCGCCGCGCCTGCGCAGTGGGGGAGCGTGATGTCACTGCCGGAGCGCCGTGTGAAAATGGAAGACGTAGCGAGCTGCTTGTAGGAATGCGCTGCGTGTATGGATGCTTTCGCATTCTTGCACGTAAGCAGTCTGTAAGTGTCTTTAACGATTGTTTTTTAACTTTAGCGCGTTTCCACAAAAGGTGTTTACTATTTTTTTGCCATGCGCAGCAGAAAACGTGTCCTGTTCGGACAGCTCTTATACGTCCTGTTGTCATTCGTGATTCTGCTTGTGTGGCGCAGTTGCCTACAGGGAATCGGAGAACCGGACCAAGTTGCACGAGGGAACGTTGTGCATGAGCGCTGGCATGGGCGAGCACCAGGAGCTTCCGCACTACGACCTCCACAGCGTCTACGGCTGGAGGCAGACCTGGACGACCAAGACGTGAGGAGAACCTTGCCTCGCGGTAGCTAAGGCGCCTTGCGTCCTTGGCTATCGTTCTTAAGCGGCGGCCATACACTGCTAATGCATCCTACGAAAGACAGCTCTGCAGAGACTGTCTCAGACGTGGTTTCGTCCTTGTATAATGGTCCTGTCACATTGCTCATACAAAAGCTGTCTGTAGCCATGTTCTGAAGCACACGTACGTGTGATGTAAACATGCTTTGAACATGCTTGAGGCGCAGATAATTTTGTCATGATGTCTGCAGCGCGAACACACGCAGTGTCTTTTGTATGATCTATGGGCAGTGTGACACTAAGCGACCTTAGCTACCTCTGGCGTACACAATGAAATGCAGCGCATGATGGAAGGGATAGAGTCGGCGAAATTCACAGGACAGAGGATAGCGCTTGGTTTGTGTTTTCCTTTGACTTTCTGGTGTCTAGTTTCACCGTTTTTCATTATATCGGTCAATCACCAACTAGCCCAGCAATCTGCTGTTTTACGGCCAGTAGAAGAATATCCATCGAACGCTCGCGAATGCACCAAATACGTTGAACAGCCGCGCTGGTGCGACAAACTGAATTTTCCTAATGACATGAGCGATCTTCCGCGGCACCACAGGGTGTACTAACGCTTCCGCGGCACCACATACTAACGCTTCGAAGCTACCTTAGGTGGTCCGTAAATATCGGTTTCTCAAGGTATCGCTATGCGGTTCACTACAGAGGTGCGGCCAGGTGGTGGAAGCGTGAAGTGAAAATATCCACAAACAAACTTATCTCGTTAAACAAAATTGGGTAATTTGCGATGGCGTTTGAAGACGTTGTCACGACCGTGCTCGCCTAGTTGATGTGCTGCCGACAGACGGTGCAACGTTAGATACGAGAGTATGCGGCGCATCAATCCATCATATCCGACCCAAAAATGGGAGCCATGAGGTATTATAATTTCTGTTTTTCTTATTTTTTTAAAGGCATGAATTATCGCATTTTCAAAACTGTACATTAGAGAGCGCGCCGCCATAGTGAAACGTCTCCGAAGATCGTCTGCTAGGCTCGGCGGCACATAGAAGATTGTCTGATAAGCTCCGCGGCACAAATTTCATTTCAAGAACCGTAGTAAAAAAGTCCGACTTTTCTTTGAGGATTACTAATTTACCACCTATATGGGGAGAGTTAAGATATATATAGGTACATTTTAGATAAGATGTACATGTATGTCACCTTATCAAAACATACGCGTTTCAAACGGTGATAGCTTCTTTTTCCGGCAATCAAATATTGTAGGAAGTACTTCGCGCAAGGCATGAGCAATGCATAAAACTTTCTTCTTTTCTTGAGGTGAAAATGAGCATAGACGAGCACGGTCATGACAGCGTCTGCGAATGCCACCACAGATCTCCAAAAAAGAGGTTTTTCATTTTTTTCTTTTTTATGCGAGTAACTTCATTCATCCGTTGATAATTTCACTCCCAGCTTCAACCACCTAGCCACGCCTCTGTAATTATCGCAGCGCGACACGCGAAGAAATCGATTTTTCCGGACCGTCTTAAGTGGGTTCGGATGGTTAGTGTGCACGCTGTAGTTGTTAGCAGGTTGTGTTGTGGTGGTATTTCTCCGACGTAAGATTTTCCTCACCGAGCGTGGGCTATTGCAGTTTGATGCAAACGAACGTAGGGTCAAGGAGATAGGAAGAGATGGCTGATGGTAACGCGAAAAGCTCAGAAAGAAGAAACACAAAAGCTAAAAACAACAGAAGTCGGCAATAGATATTTCACACGCGAGAAAATGAGTAGGAGAGAGTAGGGAAGAGTGAACGGCGGGAGGAGTGGGACAGTCAACATATTTATTCAATGGACTCGTTCTGAAAAGTTCACAAACTGTTAGATTGATGACGCCATGGTAGCGGTACTTTCTACTGTAATAGCGTGCCTGCTTGGCGTGGTGTACGCGATTTGAGTGAGAAGTTGCCACTTTGGCACTCAAAAGTTAGTAGCACACATTCGCTTTGCTCGAATTTTGAACCAAAAGGTGTGGCCAACGGCTGCAGTAAACTACTATTGAAAAGATGTGTTAATTGGTTGCTTTTGACAACTTAGCTATATTTTAAGCTTAACATCTCACCTCTTGCCACAATTGGCAACTTACCGTGTGCAAATTAGTTTGGAAGGAATGGCACAGGTGATGAATCTTCTCATTTTAGCTCATATGGCATTTAGGCCACCAGTTATTTGTTTTGAATAAAATGTTACCGCACTCTTAATTTCCGGTCCAAAACCACAAAACAATCATAGGAAAAAAAAAACGACTGCAATCGGGCTTCATGTTTGATGAAGAATCGGAATCCCAATAATATTCACTAGTACAATTTTTAGCGCAACCTTGCATGTGTCCCATTCCTCCCTGTGGGGAGGGTGGAATAGGACACCTTTCTGTTCTTAAAAACATTTTTTAACCTTTTTTAAGAAGAGTGCAAAGGGCAGTTCAGCTGATGTGAAGGGTCTTTCACGTTACATTTTGAGCCATTAAACTTACTTTTATGTGCCCATTAAACACACAAAAACACAGTGTGAAAATCTATCCCATTCCTCCCCACACACAAAACTCGAATGTTACAATTGTTATAAAGAATGAAATGTTTGAAAGTAAAATTTTCTGAGAAATCAGCACAAGCACATAAGATAGGAAACAATAATTGCAGCGTGTTTGTCAAGAGCGTGTTGATGGTACCTTGAATGGATCTGGGCCTTTGGACTTACTCGAGTTGTACATAAGATGGTAGCTTCATCGTTCATTTCTTGATACTGCTGCACAAATGCTGGGTTATCGGAAAATGATTAGTCATCTTCCCTAGATAACGAACATAAACAAGGTCGCCAAAAGCCAGGTTATCAAAAGCCAGGTCACAAAAACCTCGGCCATCGGCAAAGCCTAATGCTCTGAGAACCCATGGCCCCACTATTGTCACCCACACATTCCGAAATGCGAGACGTAGCGAGTCTCGAAGATATATTTGTTCCAGAGCCAACGAGATAGCGACATTGTTCGATAAGGGCACGTCAGGAGCTGATGGGACCAATCATCGCTGAGCCAATTATAAAGAGAAAGGCCCAGTGACGTGCGCCTTTGACGCTGCTTGATCGGTCCCATTAGCTCGTACCGTCGGCTGCGTCTGAACTTAAAAGGTAACTGCAAAGAAAAAAGTTGTATTTTTAAACAGCCTAATTGGGACAAGCATGTCACAAAACAATTTTTCCGCCAAAAACAAACTATTTTACAGCAATATTTATGGCGCGGGACTGATTTTAGTTTGCGGCTATTTCGCCCGTTTTGAATAGCGCGCCACAAAGTTGGTATTACACGTCACGGAGTGGCTGTTATACGTCACGGAGTGACGTATAACAGCCACTCCGCGGGCGTCGAAAGAGCGGGAGTTTCAAATGCGGAGAGGTTGGGACTCCGACTAAATTACGTCCTGTGGCGTAAATATTGCTAGAAAAGATTTGTTTTTTCGCGGAAGATTTGTTTCGTGACATGCTTGTCCCAATTAGGCTGTTTAAAAAACTTTTTTTCTTTGCTTGCAGTTAGGTTAGGCTAGGTTAGGTTAGGTTAGGGTTGTTTTTAGGTCAGCCACCAAGCAAAGGCCATGCTCGGTATTTGTTTGGCCCTTTCCATGAAAAACGGTTGCTCATTGGTCAAGGGACCAGTGCAGGCGTTGGGCCAACCTCAAAGTCTCGTGCGCTGCTTGGGCAGTCAGTCGCCTTTCCAACACCTTAATGCCATGAATTAATTATAAAGTACTTGTTTGGGAACATTACCTCTGAAGCCGGCTCGCATTTATGAAATTCTGCTTTTGATGTGTCAGCGAGCAGTTGCTGTTGTTGGAGGAATGTCGTAACGCACATGACGGAAGCAGCTTCTTATCTCATCTTAACTCCAGTCACATGTGCTCCAAGTTACTAGAGTCACTGAAAGCTTAAGGAGCGCAGGGTGTGGATTATTATGTTCGCGGTTCTTGCTTCCCGATTGGTCCTTCGGCGTTCTTCTCGGCTAATGCTGCAATCTCATTGGCTGCGGAGTGATGCTAAGATAGTCGGGACTCGAAATCGCGGCTTATACACCTATGCGGAGAGCAAGTTGTCTCGCTTTTTGCGCAGGGGTTGCGCTGGGGTCAGAACGACGCCGATCTCTGATTGGCTTTGATTGAAAGGATAGTGGGTATACCTCAATACTAGATGCCTTGAGATCTACCCACTATTGTTTTTAGTCAGTCAATAAGAACTAAGCGTTCTGAGATGGCATCGGAAACCCCGTGCAAGATGCAGACGAACTTGCGCTCTGCATAGCATAGGACGAAGCGTCTGCTCAGTGCCGACAGCAACGCCACCACAGTAGCACGATGTCAGAGGGTCGAGTTGGTCTGCTCTTTATGAACAATTATTGGGCCTACGCGCTCTGAAAAGGATGCGGCTAACATGTCGTTTCTTGCAGGGCTATGGACGACGTGACCGTCGATCGAACCATTCTCGTATCCGACTCGACGTACCCATCAAGCGGGCGCTTCGCGGGACACATTCTTGACTCGCCCGATGCCGAGGAATGGTCGAGTCTTCGACGATCCGTCGTTGGTGAGAACCTCTCCTTTCCCTCTTTGCCTCTTTGTGTTCTAAATTGGGCGTTGTCTTTCTCAACGCTTGTTTTTTTTCTTTTGTACAGGCGTCCTGGAGTTTAACATGTTCGGAATACCTTACGTGAGTTCTACAAGTTTTGCCGCTACTACGGCGAGAATATTGTAGTCGACGGCAGACTTGGAATTCTGTAGATGCTCCGCCTCCGTATGGCGTTGGCTGTACTTGTGACGAATTGTTATCAAAGGATGAAAGCTCACGCTGAAGGTGGAGCATCTATTGAATTCTTAACCTGTGACCGATTATATATCTCGCGCCTTAGGAATTACGCTCGAGGTAAAGAAAGCTGCGCTAGACCTGCTCCTGTTTCACCCATGATATCAAGCTCGGTAGTCTCAAAATGAGAGGCGTCCAACCACCACTCCGTGACAATGAAACCTTAAAAGCAAAGTAAAATGCAAGCTATGAATAAAATTGTGAAGGATAACGTTGAAAAGGCGTAATTGTTAGTCAAGTTGCTTTGAACGTCTCAGCTGTATCTGACAGCGTACTTAACAGTTAAAAAAACAACAACAGCACATTGTTAGGTGCATATTATCATATGTTTGCTATTTACGAAGTACCGCGGACCGATAATGCAGCCCAAGCAGGAATCAGCGTAATGATATACAGTTCACTAAATGCGCTTATGACACCTTCAAACCGAATGATTATAAGTGGCCAGGAATTACAAGATGAGGCCAAACGACATGATGGCAGCGTACACACACACACACACACACACACCTATAAATTTATTTTTGTGCGTTGCCAAGTTTTTCTTTAAATAAAGTTTTTAGACTGCTTTTTGATGATAATGAGCTGATTTTTGTTTTGTTGCAATATTCTAATCAGTCAACGGACACGCGATTTCTACCATAGCCTCTGACAGCTTGAGAAAGGCACGTTGTGGCGAGACCCCGAGCATCTCGTTATCATTCCTCAGCTTAAGGCATTACCCTATAAAAAAACAACAAAAACAATAATTACGAAGCAAGAAGCGTGAATTAACATAACAGGCCACACCCCCACGTTCTTAAGCTGTCCGCGACAATAGGATTGATAAGAATTCAATGTAATTAATTGATTGCTTCCCGTTTGTTTCGCAGGTGGGTGGCCCAATCTGCATGCCCGGAGCACCCGAACTGCTGTGTCAGCGCTGGACCGAGCTCGGCGCTTTTTTCCCGCTCAGCGTTGATTTCAGGATGCACGACTCAAACGTTCGTATGTTCGGTTGTTTTTTCTGTTAAACGCGACTAGGGCTTGCTGGAAGGGACGTCTTAGCTAAGATGGTTCCATAGGCGGTAATCACTAAATGTAAATGCCATATTTGAGCGTCGTCTTCACGACGCGTGCTCGGGACACTTTCCTACTTATCGCCCGCAAATCACCTCAATCTTGATGCTGGAGAACGTATGTGCAGTCGGAGCACTAAAACCCGAGACGAAGGCAAAATAGGAGGACAAATACAACGTCTCAAATCAGACGTTGTGTTTGTCCTCTTGTTTTTTTTGCCTCTGTGTCGAGTTTTATTATGTCGAATAGCAACTAGCTTGCCTGACCAGTAATGTTGTTTTTAAATATGCGCAGTCCTGCGCAACAGTTCACTGCAGCACCCCTAAAATCTTGCTCTTCTCCTTTGCGGTTTTATTTTCTGATCTAGGTCTATTCAGGTACTAATTTCTCGTACGAAATGGCTGTTCATGGTTCTGCAACATCCTTGGGTTAAGATAGAGTCCCTGTAAGCCTTTGCGTCTGCCCACTAACATTCCAATCAGAGCTTGGTGAACTGACGTCACCGTACCCTCTCCACAAGAAGTGCCGTACTCTCCTCTCCTCTCCCTCTCTCCTTCAGTTTCGCTCTGCATGAACTCTTTGGAGGAACCTACTCGGCGATGGCCGCCACTGGACGCCACACTTTTGCGACTCGCGGATACCTTTCGTTTGCTATTATCTTTACCGTGTAATCTCGTTGTGCAGGTCCAGGCAGACAGGATGAATGCCATCGCCCTGAACGCGGTCCATACACGCTACCACTTCCTCGCGCTCCTGTACACGATGTTCTTCAGGGCCCATATGGACGGGGGAACCGTTGTGAGGCCTCTGTTCTTCGAGTGAGGAAACGCTTTTGGACTCATGTCTTGCTGTCCGTATTGGTTACCCCGACCTCGTGTACAACGTGAACAACGTTTTTATTTAACCGCGAAAATGAAATACGCAGAGCCGAGCGCTCAATCTTCGCCCAAAGGGAGTACTAGTGGTCCGAACCAGATGCCAACGTTTCAGAACTGACCATTATCTTATTGAAAAGTTATACGTGATTTTTTTATACTTTAAATGAAAAAATCGGACCCGTTCTCGGTAGTTTGCGCCATCGAGCCTCATGTATTCGTGGGACTTGTCGGCCAGCATTTTACCATTGAAAATGTGAGAAAATCATCTATACCTCTTGAATAAGATAAGGGTTTGTCCTGAAACTTGTGACATCCGGGTCGGACCGCTAGCATTACATTTGGGCGGAGACTAAGCGTTCGACAATCCGTAGTTTACTTTTGCGATAAAAAGAAAAGAAAGCTAAGTTTGTTTTCGGGGACAACTTATCTATAACACCTTTTTCTCTATTCCACAATTGGCCAGTTTTCGCTACAGATGTGGATGGGTGGTAGCTATCCATTTCACGCCTGCACGTTGTTTTCGCTAGGTTACGTCAGCTTGTCTGGAGTTGCGAATGCGCAGTATGGAATCATGTAAAGCACACAGGCAGCACGGGTACACAGAAAAGAAGAAAAAGAAAACTTAAGGCTGAAATCCACGCTGTGAAGGTGGTTTGACAGCGAAGCTGTGATGTCACCTGCAAACGATTGCCCACTGCACTATAGACCCTTTTCATGGCAAAAGCCACCAGGTGGTGCTCCTGTCTTTGATGTCCCAGAGAACTTTCGGTTTATAAAAAGAATGAACAAAGGCCACCCTAACATCGCTGCTTGAAATGTAGATGAAACGTTTAAGCACTAATCATCCAGATGACCGCCAAAAGAACGGAGGTGTGCGAAATCTGTTAAAATGTTTTGAGTATTCTTGTAAACCAATTTGCCTCCTCCAAGATGTTATATTGTACAGTCGAAGGCCCTCGTTAAATCTTCAACTTGTTGTTCATGTAGCATTTATGCGTTTTAGCACTTGCGACATAAGCAAGTTCAACAGGCTTGCAAAGACGGTGCGACCGGAAGTCGCTTGGGACGCAAGCGGCAGTTCTTGTTTGTAAACAGCAAAAGGGTCTATACCAAATGATTGACGAAAGAAAAGTAAAAGCACTGTACCAAAACATTTTTAGGGTATGAAAGGCTTCGTACGCTGCCTTTGATGCGGAAGCTTATGAAACCGAAATCCTTACCGTGAAACACATGCGGGGAGCGCTATGTGCTTCGCATTGTTAGCGGGACTAGTGACGTCACTCCACACTTCGTACTCTGCCGTTGCCGCGGCCGCTTCCTCAAGCGGCCACGGCAACGGCCGCTTGATAAGCGCGTAGCGTTCCCCATATGCGTTTTTTGGTAATCTTTGCCGAGAAACGCATGCGGGGAACGCTACGTGCTTATCATCGTTCGCGCGCGCCTTATCATCTATCACGTAGTTTTGACACTTGTTTTGTGGTTTTCTTATTGAAACAAATGTCAGAACCAGATGATAAATGATAAGGCGGGCCCGAGCAGTGATGAGGCGCGCCGATGGCTTTTTGTCTACAGACACAAAGAAACCCGACCTACAAGTCAAATACAACCTCGCTGAAAAAAAAAATGAAAAAAATCCGTGTAAAGGAACGAAATTTGCATATTGTCTTGCTCATTATTTCTTGGTAAATCGTAGGCAAAGTAAACTGAAACGACCGAGCAGGCCCAAAAGAAACTGGCGGTGCATCCCCGATGCTATAAGTTGAACTAGTAACAAGATATAGCATGGGGATGAGAATGCAGTATCCACTGCTATCTTTTCCAGTTGCTTGCTACCAGTTACCAGGCCTACCTGTAACTTTTGCTCGTCTCCGAGGTTGTTTTCTGTCATTCTGTCCACGACTGTACCTTTACCGTCATCCGCTCTTCAGTTCATCCCGAATTGTGTCTGTGGCGTAAATACGTATGAGCTTAGCGACCTGCTGGGTTCGACTGTTACCTCTCACCATGACTACGCGCTTTTAGAATGGGGAAGTATTTCTAAATCATAACGCTCCGAACTAAAGCTCCTTCTCCAAATGCGCGGACTGTCGTGACGTTACATTTTCGAAATATGGTGAGTTATGAACCTTTTGAACTCTAAGCACTCGAGCAAAAAATGACGATTCATTGTTTTGTTGACATATGCGCAGCGTACTCCGCCGAAGATAGCTACTACGCATTCTCGAGTACGACTTGCACAGACTAGTAGAAAAAAGTGGCAGCACGCAGAAGGCGGTCATTGGAACGGCCCATATCAGCAGAGCTAACTGGCAGACCCCATGTTCTTCCCGCAAAAATGTGCTTCGTCACGCGTGTTAGTTGCCATCACTTGTACAAAACGGCGTACAGTATCAAGGCACTTTATTGAGAAATGCATTCGACGGTTATCCCTAGCGGCAATTCAGAATATTGCAATTCTCAAAAGAGAACTAGGGCTGGTCCCGACTACTAAACCGCTTTTCATTCTATTGGTCTCTTCAGGTTCCCTCTGGACAGGGCGACGTACGACATCGACGACCAGTTCATGTGGGGCTCCGTGCTTCTCTTTTCGCCAATCCTGGAGGAGGTGCGTATACGGCCAGCGTGTGTTCCAAAAAATTCGTCTATGCCGCATCGGTACGAAGTACGCCAATTAAAGGCCAATACCATAGCCTCCTCTATACTCACAAAGCTTGGCAGTTCGACGACGGAGCCATAGAGTGCCCGGTCGCAGATTTGGAGCGCGAGGATCTGGTAGCACAGAGCATCAAAGAGCCATTTCTCGGGGAGCCTGGGCGTCAGCGCACAGCTTTTTGCTAGCGGCGAGGACCCGAAACACACTTGTTCGCTCGGGAGAAGTGTGTTTTGGCGTCTCACCGCAGCGGGGCGCCAGTCACGTGGCTCTCCTCTCATCCGTTGTCTGCCTCTCCACCTTTACCAATTCGGCGGCCGCTTCTCGTGGCGATTTGCCAGGATTGGTGAGTATATAGAGGCTATGCCAATACACAGAAAACGTGCAGGAGCGCGCGCGATGACGAGGCAGCCGAGCGCACGCCGCCATTAGCGAGTGTTGTGAATAGCTTGCCGAAAAGCTTTGCGCACGCGAAAATATTCTATAACCAATTGCTGGGCAGTTGCGTTGCATACGCGGAGCGTTGTAGTATCACGTGACATCAGGTCACCTAACGTCAATTTCTCTGCTAAATTTAGCGGGGAAACTGAATTGGTTTGCAGGTCACGTGACGGTAATTTTCCCGATAAATTTAGGAGAGAAACTAAATTGCCGTATCGGTCTCGTGACATCAAGTCACGCGACGTCAATTTCTCCACTAAATTTAGCGGGGAGAGTGAATTAGTGTGTAGGTCACGGGACGTTAAATTTCCCACTAAATTTAGCGGGAAAATCGACGTCACCTGACCTCGTGTCACGTGATCTGTACACCAATTCAACTTCCCCCGCTAAAGTTAGCGGAGAAGATGAGTGGTGTGTAGATCACATGACGTTAATTTTCCCACAAAATTCGCGGGAAATCAACGTCACGTGACCTCATGTCACGTGACCTGTACACCAGTTCAACTTCCCCGCTAAATCTAGCGGAGAAGCTGAAGTGATGTGTAGGTCTGTGACGTCCCATAATGCAACACTGCGCGCGTTGCACTATGGGACGTCACAGGCCGCGGCTTCACGGAATGCGGCTTCGCAAAATCGGGAGCAACTAGCCTCGTTCATAGTCACGTTAGTCATGTGAAAAAAAAGGAATCGTTGTTTTCATGCGCCAATTTAAACAAGTGATTTAGGCTTCGCGCATACGCAAAGCTTGCACGCCGTATGAATAATTTGCAGGACGTAATTATGAACCCATCACGCGGAGGCGCACGCAAGCAGCGATGTGGAGTCGCTCTATACGGGGAGCAAGTGTTCCAAAGTCCGTCTTCGGCGCATCGGAACGCAAGAAAGGGCATGCCAATCAAAGGGCAACCTAAACTCGTTTTCTCCTCAAGAAGCGCAGTAATAAAAAAAAAAAGTTCGGTTTCTCTTGGAGCATTGATAATTTCATCGTTTTGTGGAAAATTAAGATATATGCGCGTCAATTTTAGATTAAATATGCGTTATCTTATCAAGACCTACACGTTTCAAACGCCAAAGGTATCGCGTCTTCCTCCAACCGAACAATCTTGTGAGAACTACTTCACGCGGCGTATGAACAATGCGCAAAACTTGCCTTTCTCTTGAAGGGCACAAGGGGTATAGAGACACGCAGGAACACAGGGAACGCGCAATGAGGAAGCAGATGTAAGCGCGCGTCATTATGCGGAGCGCGAGTTTGTCTGCTTCTTCTGCAGTGGTTGTGAGGACGTCAGAATCCCGAGCTCCGATTGGCTCTGATTGGAAGGATAGTGGGTAGACCTCAAAGCAAGCTGCCTTGATGTTTACACACTATCATTCAATCATAGCCAATCAGAGCTCGGCGTTCCGACTTCACCACAATCCCCGCAAACGAAGCATGAACGGAACTCGAACAAATCAGACGAACTTGCAGGTTGTATAGTCTTGAGATATTGGAGCATATTCATCAAAACACTCGCCACCGTTCGCCCGAGCGAGTGGCAATTGACAAAACTCGTGGGGGGCACTTTGTAGCACCATTAACAAAAATAAGCCTCTTCAGTAGTGTTGAGCGCCATCTATCGGCGAACTTGTATTGTTGTTGGAAACGAATGCTTAACAAAATTACGTGGCGAAATTGGAAGCCTGGGTGTCTCTGAGCGCCAATACCGCCACGCAAGCGTAAAGAAAGAAGTATGGTTGGAGACCCCCACCCCTGCCAGTTTCGATCTGGATGAGCATCGTACCGGCGTGCGGTCGTGTATCACTACTGCGTGGTGCACGTTAAAGACCCCAGGCTAGCGGTTGTACCGCACTGGCTAAATTGCTCATCTACAGCGAGTGACTCGTCGCAACTTTAAAATGGCAGACCAACTACACGCTGTATAAATATCCCCACAACCCCAATTATTAGACCCCGTAGAACGGCCTATTGCCGGCTGTTGTATCAGTTGCTGCCAATGAGCGCGGAACGGGCCCGTCACCACGACACCGATGAAAAGGCACGTCGCGTTTAGGTGGCTACTAGATCTCTCAGCCACCTTAGTATTAAAGTTCAGTTGATAGTAGCGTTTCGTTGTTTCGCATTTCTTGTTCCGTTCACTGGTGATTTCATTTACCTAATATTATACATATAAATATTCGATCTTTTTCCCCAGGACAATAACTGCATGGAGTAAGTTGCCAACAATTACTGTTGATAGTACAAGAGTCGACAGATTCATTGCAAATTTGCAAGTTGCGCCTTTGTGAAAATAGTTTTGCAACTAATGAAATTGACCTCTTCTAAGTGATGTATTGTCTTTTTTGTTCCTTGTTGTATTGCTGTTCCTAATATTTTTCTCAATGCCTTTTGATTATGTGCATTCCTGCTTGTACCCGGATGAGTCTGCAGTAATAAATATAATGAGATATATATTCTATACTTATGTTTTTTTTCTTTCAGAACGCGACAAAGCACACGTACTACCTTCCGCTTGACACCTGGTTTGTGTATCCCGAAGTGAGTATAGGATTGCTAACACCATGCATTTGGCATGTTTGTGAGCTGTACTTATTTTTTGTTCTGGTGGTGGAGATGGGTCCAACGACCAAAGGAATGATTGGACGGGGTTGTCATTTCATCTTTGTTTTCTTTCGAGCGGATGAAAGGAATTGCGGATTTTGTTGATGTGGCCGTGCTGTGATAACGTTCCGTAGACCCTAAGTAAAATAAAGTTTACAGCTGTTATGTGCTCGCAGGTTTATTTTATTTACTACTAAATCTGTGGTAACAATCACGTTTTTTGCAAAATATTTGACGATAAGTTGCCCACGATGAAGAAGACAGATGTATCTGAACGGCTTCCTCGCTGGGAACAAGTGTGTCCATGGTTCGCTCGCATTTCTGGCAAACGCCGTGAGATGCGCAATAGGACCAGGATCTCGACGAACCACACTTCTTCGCGCACACGTTTTCCAAGCCACGCCTGCGCGCTAACCCGAAACCTACAGTGTCCCTGCCGGGAGATGCGCGAACCCCGAGCGAAATTCCGGCCCGCTTTCTGGCTCCTGTCGAGACACCCTTCTATTCTTCCGCCACTTGTTCGCGCCATTCGTTTCTTCGGGAGATGTATGACAGTATACTTACGTTTGTTTGTCAGAGTTGTATTTTCATGTCTCTTCAGCACTCCGAAAAGAAAAAACGAACAAAAAACAACAACAACAGGATTTTACTTTTCGGAATCAAAATGTGTCGACGTGGAGAGGATAGTCGCGTTCACGTATTCCATACTTCGTTTCACCCGTATAAAATCAGAGCCTAGTATAAACTAAGATGATCAAGGACACACAAAAGGCTCGACGCGCAGGCTAAACGTGCGAAGTTGCAGATCATTTACGGCTCGCGACCGGTTTCGCCGAGGATAGCGTTCGTACAGAATGATCGACGAGCATTTGCTAAGCTGCAGTCCTACTGCTCGTACGTCGTAAAGAAATCTCCGCAGATATGACGCTAGAACACGCATGAGAAAGTTGGAATCATCTTCGCTTCATTCATAGAACACGTCTACGGACAGTGTTTGCACGACGTTTGTACAATGCATAAACAGCGTGGCCGGGTTTAAGCATTGTTCCACCGGCCCATTGACTGTGTATATGCGTTAGCTGCGCTCTGACTCGCACTCTGAAAGCACGGAGACAGCAAATCACTGCGAACAACGAAGGATTCCAGCGAATGAAGAAGTCGTAATGCGATTAAGCAAGAATATGCGACGCACGGAAACAGTGAACTACGTCCAGGCCATTGGACGGCATCTGTCCGCCAGTGGATGCCTGGAGATTCATTTCGATCACTAGTAGATAACATAACGTGCTACCAAAAAGCTGGCCGTTACCGTGCGCCACATTCCCAATAAGCTCCATAGTGCGGAGCTGGTCAAACGCGATCCAGCAAATAGACACCTAGAGATCAGTAGGACATTCGCATCGCCTCAGCGCCACCAAGTGTGTTTATGGACGTCTCGCCACATGACGTGAACGCCCGTTACATGACTCTTGTTTGATCATGAACAGTGGAGGCTATGATATGGCATAATAAACACTGGCTCATTGTCCGTGCCCAGGTCGAATTGTTTTAGTCTAACCATATCTTTGCCATCTGACGTGGGATCCGTTCGCCACGATTGACAGTTTCCGTGTTCAGCAAAAAGTAAACTCAAACGCTTTTTTTGTTGGAGCTTAGTGTGAAACGGAGTATGGTTTCTCTTGTCGAAGATTCTGTGGCAACTTCTTGGAGCTCTAAGTTGGACACTCAGCGAGAAAGTTGGCGAGACCGCCGACCAGCACGCGCCGCGATTGGGGCCAGCTCAAAGATCAAGCTTGGCGCTGGCCAATCGCGGCGGTCGGCTGATTCCGCCGACTTTCTCGCCGAGTAGTCGAACTTAGAGCCCTCGGACGAACGTCTTGTCACCCTTGCAGGGAAGGAGGGTCGAAGGCTCGGTGGACCCTATGAGTCGCGACGTCATGGACAACACGACGGTGCTCATCCACGTGCGTGCGGGTCACGTGGTGCCAGTGCAACCCACGCTCAGGCTCACGCACGAGAGGTAATTTGAATCGTTTCTGCACAAAAAATAAAGAAATAAAGGAAGTGAGAGGATACTGCGCGATGCACCTGAGAGACGAACCCAAGGCTAGCGGTTGTGCCGCACGTAGTCCCTTACAAGATGCGAACGGTGGGGCGTCCCTTTGAAATACCCGACTTCCAGCACGCGCTCGTCGCCGTCCACCGTGCTTTGGCTGCATGTGCACGCTCCACGAGGTGCCAAAGGAACGTCGAAGGTAGGAAGCTGGCGCTGGAGGCGGGGCAACTGGAGGAGTTCCCTGCCGTTCTCATCCTGCCAATGACGTCCTCACCTTATCAGTGACGTTCTCATCCTGTCAGTGACGCTCTCACTTTGTCATTGACGTTCTCATTCCGTCAGTGACTTTCTCATCCTGTCATTGACGGTCTCATCCTGTCAGTGATGTCCTCATCCTGTCGGTGACGATCTCATCCTGTCAGTGATGTTCGCATTCTGTTAGTGACTTTCTAATCCTGTCAGAGACGGTCTCATCCTGTCAGTGACGTTCTCATTCTGTCAGTGACTTTCTAACCTTGTCAGTGATGTTCTCATTCTGTCAGTGACTTTCTAATCCTGTCAGTGACGGTCTCAACCTGTCAGTGACCGTCTCATCCTGTCAGTGACGTTCTCATTCTGTTAGTGACTGATCCTGTCAGTGACGGTCTCATCCTGTCAGTGACCATCTCATCCTGTCTGTGACGTTCTCATTCTGTCAGAGACTCTGATCCTGTCAGTGACGTTCTCATTCTGTCAGTGACTTTCTAATCCTGTCAGTGACGGTCTCATCCTGTCAGTGACCGTCTCATCCTGTCAGTGACGTTCTCATTCTGTTAGTGATTGATCCTGTCAGTGACGGTCTCATCCTGTCAGTGACCGTCTCATTCTTTCAGTGATATTCTCATTCTGTTAGTGACTTTCTAATCCTGTCAGTGACTCTCTGATCCTGTCAGTGACGGTCTCATCCTGTAAGTGACGTTCTCATTTTGTCAGTGACTTTCTCATCCTGTCAGTGACGGTTTCATCCTGTCAGTGACATCCCCATCCTGTCAGTGATGGTCTCATCCTGTCAGTGACCGTCTCATCCTGTCAGTGATGTTCTCATTCTGTTAGTGACTTTCTAATCCTGTCAGTGACTCTGATCCTGTCAGTGACGGTCTCATCCTGTCAGTGACGTTCTAATTCTGTCAATTACTTTATATTCCTGTCAGTGACCGTCTCATCCTGTCAGTGACCGTCTCATCCTGTCTGTGGCGTTCTCATTCTGTCAGTGACGTTCTAATCTTGTCAGTGACGTTCTCATTCTGTCAGCGACTTTCTAATCCTGTCAGTGCCGGTCGCATCCTGCCAGTGGCCGTCTCATCCTGTCAGTGACGTTCTCATTTGGTCAGTGACTTTATAATCCTGTTAGTGACGTTCTAATTCTGTCAGTGACTCTCTAATCCTGTCAGTGACGTTCACTCATACCTGCCAATCACGTCCTCCACCCGTCAGTGACTGTGGCCGAATTGCCCATCTGCAGTAGGGACCCCCTTCCGATAGGGCGCAGTAGACGCTACGAGTCACCGAAACCAATCCCGATGCAGCATGAATGTCACGTGACCTTTTGGAGAGGCGTGAAGCGGCGCGCGGGGTGAGCAGTCACGTGATACGTTCGCAGCACCTGATTGGTTGGAACGGCTCGTGGCGTCCACCGCGATTTCTCGTAAGGTGAAACGAAGTAAAGACGCCATTGCAAAGCGGACAAACTTGCCGCTGTCTAAACCAATGCGGAGAGCAAGTCGTCTGCTTCTTGCGCAGGAGTTGCAGTGACGTCAGAACGACGCCGAGCTCTGATTGGCTTTGATTGAAAGGATAGTGGGTAGACCTCAATGCTAGATGCCTCGAGGTCTACCCACTATTTTTTTCTTCATCAGCCAATAAGAGCTTGGCTTTCTGACATCATCGCGACCCCTTTGCAAGAAGCAGACGAACTTGCGCGCAGCATATATCTACAACAAACCTGTTCCGAAAGATGCCTGTATGTAATTGGTCTAGCGTATGATTGTGTTATGCATGCAACTCTAACTTACTTCCCTAGAAAAATAAAAATTACACGATTGTGTTCAATCAACATACAATAACACAGGATAATATAGCAACTTATATAATATTTGTATAATTTATATACGGGTGGTGATTTTGTTAAAAAAATCAAATATAATAAATGTTTTATATTTTTTTTACAATATGCGTCGGAAATACTTTTGGTGCATATATTATAGGAGATGTGCATCGCAAGGCACTTTCGGGTCAAATGAAAAATTGAAGGGCGTCATTCAGACACGGTGATCTTTTTCTTTCCTTTTGTTTATTGTTAACGCTGCGGTGTTTCCAGGTCGCAGATACCGTTTGATCTACACGTGTACCCGAAGGATGGGTTTGCGTCCGGCGAACTCTTCGTAGACGACGGCATCTCTCAAGGTACGAGTTGCTCGTTTCTAGAACGTTCTAACGGTTCCCAGAGGTTGTGGACGCTCAGATTTATTTGTTTTCGTTTTCTTTTAGGAACGATAGAGGCAAATCAGTATGACCTGTACAGCTTCGTGCAAGCTCAGGTAAGTTCCCGAAAGAACTGTTGATGTATGCTACTGCTAGGTATCGGTACGGACTTGCTAAAAGAGAACAAAAATATTTGTGGGTGGGTTAACAGTCTGAATAATGGTTCAACCAAAAGCTTGTTTAGTGCCCCACCATTATGCAGAAAAGGAGCGTTTGTTTCTTCCAGCTGAGTGAGAAATGGGTTTCAAAGGCACACACGCTCGCTAATAACGTGAGAGTATCTTTATACAAGTCTTTGCGTACGATATTATCAGAAAAATGTTCAGCTGAGTTGATATCATTGGTGGTTTGATCTATCTGGAACAAGCTCCGATTTCAAAACAGGAGAACAAAAATCACGCTTGCGTTCCCGCACTGCGTTGAGAGGCATCAGTCTTTCCACGCCGTTGCTTCCGCAGGACCTTCTTCGGATCTCCGTGAGCCACGTGGGCTCCAGCGGTCACCAGAACTCGACCATCAAGAACGTGGTGTTCTTTGACACGCCCGAGCCACCCACCAGGGTCTCCCTGAACCGAAACTACCTGCGAGCGGAAAATATCAAACACGACGCCGTGAAGAAAGTAAGCCATCCGCCCTCCTTGTTGCACAAACACTTCATGTTTGAAATTCACTTATATGAAGGTAGCCTTATACTTTTGTCGTTCCTTTTGCTGTTTTATATATTAACGAATAGGAGCTTCTAGAAGTACCCTAAAATCCAAAGCAACCACACACAACAAAAAAAGTATGGATGTGTGATGATGAGCTCAATCAGTCGTGTAGCATATTCAGAGGTTTTGTACCTGCCTATCTACGTTTGTCGCCAATATTTTCACCTGTCCTTATAATTGACGTGCCTCTATATCTCACGTGGAGCAGTGACTTCTCCTGTACTATCGAGCTCTGAAGTTTTTTCAGAAGCGGGTGACGCTCGTATAATCGTCTACGTGCGAACGTGTATCATCGTAAATTCGCGAATTTAATCCTTGAATTCTTACGTCCGAGCCTAATTTTCTAACTGACGGGAATGTGGATGACTCTGCAGATCCTCACGGTCGTCATAGACCTTCAGCTACGGACGCTGAACAGCCTGGGCACGGAAGCGATCGTGCAAGTGGAGAAGCGGACTACGTAGCCAACACGATGCCATAAAGAAGACAACAACAACAAGACATCAATACCGTCTATCGTCATCGACAGCTTAAGAAGCGCAGGGCGTGGCGGAGCATCCCCGAGCATCTCATTATTGTTCCGTGGCCAATCCGATTGCTGCATTACCGGATAAGAATGCGGAAGAACAATCGCGAAGCAAGAACCATATTAACATAAGAAGCCACGCCCGGCGTTTCTTAAGTTGTCACTGACTGTAGCCATTTTGAATGCCAACTTTTCAAGCGTGTTTTTTATATATGCCTACCTCTGTAATATAGTATTGAGTGTTTTTAAAATTTTAGATACCGCGAATTACCCAGAATTATAGTACGCTGCAACGTAATACGGGAGAGGATCTGCCAAGTGCAGTGCACAACGTCAGTGCCTGATATGGCAAAGGGCATTGGGCGGGCCTTTGCTTTTCGTGGGAGCCAATGGGGAACCAGCCAGCGCCTCCCATTTCGTAACGTAAAAATACACACACGTACAAAAAAAAGGAGAACGGTGCGTTTGTACTAAGCGGCTTAGTGACGTCGTTTCTCTCTGGGAATCTGGGAAATAGAGCTCCTCCTTCGGCCCTTGTGCAGCAGCAGACTGTATAGACGGTGTCAGAAGTGCTGAAGCTAGCTCTAAAATATGGGCTGAGAAATAGGTACAGCGAGCAGACGACCGGGTCGCCTGCTTTTGACGAGTGCGTCGTCTGCTTGTTGTGCCTATTAGTTTCTGTGTGCCGTCAACAATACCGTCTGTAAACACGTCCGCCGTTAAGCCCAAAAAATTTGTTGGCCACCCATTATTATTTTTTACAGGAAGAAAGATACGTTTTGGAAGTTTACAAGGTAATGTGTACCGTTAATATACACTTTAGATTCAATTTTGAGATTGCTACGTGCAGGCACAGATTTTCCGGCCGATTCTAGAGCTAGCCGGAGGATTTATGACACCCTAAACATCGTTTACATTTCAGCTGACAGGGAGGTAAAAGCTACATTCTCAGTCCACCTCTCAGCCGTTGGTCTGGCATCACGTGACCACGCTTTCTGCGCATATAGTCACGCGCGGAGAGCGGGCTAAGGCAATGAGAGACAGGCGATGGATCGGTTAGTTGACTCCATCGCTTCCACCCCTCTGTCATCTTAGCGGTGAACTAATTAGAGTGCTATATACTTTCAGTATGTATGTATCTGTCCCTGTGCGCATTGTGCACAGCCCATAGTGTTGCAGCGTTGTATGTGCCCAGTGTGGTGAATTATGCATCGCTTCTTTTAACGCCAGTAACACGGTGACGACTGAGGGCAGCTAGGTATATCCGCATGCTTGTGCTCGTGTTATGTATGGCTTGCACTTGACATCATCGCATCATGCTAATGGTAATGTCTACTTGTTATTACCGGGAAAAAATCCGGTGCCTTTAAGGTACGTTTTCAGATCTACGCGCTCAACAGCAAGGCCACCACAATAGCCTATAATGAGAAGGTGGTCACTGTTCCTTACGCTGCAAAGACAACCGGCAAAATCGGCGTTTGCACATAGAAAAGCTCAATCTTCCAGCGTATATGCATTTAGGTGATGGATTGTACCTAGTGAAATTTCGAGACGTAGTTCGCTTCCTGTAAAAAAATAAGACCAACGAACTCACCGAACACAACGGCGAACGCGTATACGCAGGCGACCGAGTTAGCGACGGATCTAACTTATGGCGCCATCTCCCGATAGGAGCAGCGAGCGGACGACGCACTCTGTTGTATGCTAGCCTTGCCAATCGGGAGATGGCGCTACAGGTTACATTCCTCTCTAACTCGGTCGTCTGCAAACACGTACGCCGTTGACTTTGGCAAGTTTGTTGGTCCCATTTTTTACTAGAAAAGGACTACGCCTTGAAATTTCAGAAGGTAAAATCCTGTACCTAAACACACATTCTGTGAAAGTTTTAGTTCACCATGGGCAGGGGCGAATTTTTCAGGTTCGTTTTACAGCGTAAAAAAGCTCTTTGGCCACCTTATATACATTAAGGCCGTACTGAATGATGTTGCAAGCCCACATGTCGGTTGATTGACACAGAAACAGGCTGTTCTTTTTGACCCTACGCATTTTGCATTTTTGCTTGTTTTAGCTATTACTGAATTTCTTACACCGCTTTCTACTAACTCGCCCTTTGTATGGATGCTACCTTGTATATAGAATGGCTAACATTTGCCACTTTTTTGTACTTTGACGGCATGAACTATTTTTCGATATATTGATACTGTGCGTCCCATTCTGCCTGTTGCCGTTCTTGTGCCATGGTTTCTTCTTCGGATGTAATGCAATATTTATTACAAGAAAAAAAGAATTCCCGGTTTCTTTTCGTGTCCATCCAATGAACTGTTGTGACAGCCGAGACGCCGGCACACTCATGCGCACATTGCCGTGTTTAAGTTTTGCTGATTTATGTACCGTTAAATTTAACAAACCGTGTTTATTTGTCACTGTGATGTCACGTGACATCACATTACACTGTGACGTTACCTGGTACCATGACGCCACGCGACTCTAAATTTCCGCTAAATTTAGCGGATAAATTTACCCTCTAAGCTTAGCGCAAAATGGTGACGTCACGTGACATTATGTAGTCACATTGTCACGACAATGTGATTCTACGCAAACTTTAGCGGATAAACCTTCCCGCTAAACTTAGCGGATACGACACATGTAACACGAAAACACACAAGGGGTCAGCTGCGAAGCCTCGCCGGAAACGGCTAGAGCCGTAAAATAAAGTGACCACTTTTTACTCGATTGATTTACAGTCCTTCATATAACACACTGGCGTTGTAATGCACTGGGTGTTAAAAGTTTTGAATACGAACATATATTTTTAACAATGGGGCTGAAAGTTAGACGGGTGCCGTCTTCATCGTGTGTTCATCAGCCTCGGCGGACATTAGAGGAGGGGATAATCGTCACACTAAGTTAACTGATTTTAAGTAATATTTGTTAATTAACTTCTAATTATTGGTCGTAGAGGTCATGTTGGAATTGCAGTATTGACAGCAATTACTATAAAGGCCAGTCTGGTTGAAAATAATAATGCGAGAAGGTAATGGTTTTTGAGGATATAAATCGACCAATTTTCGCGTTTTTTTTAATATTTGCTCTGTTTAAAAATTGCGCGCAAAAAGAGCTCATCAAGCTCTGCCCACAACGACGCTTGGAAGAGTGACATAATCGTTTAGGTCGCATCGTCACTTGTGTCATCGTCGGCACCCAGCAGGGACACGCTGCCGAGATAGTGACGACATGATTGAAACGACGATCTCCCTATTCCAAGCGTCACTGTGGGCAAGGTCTGGGACGCTATTTTTTCTTCTAACGCAATCTTTAAATTGCGAGCAAACAAAAACGCGAAAATGGATCGATTAATATTTTCAAAAAGATTACATTTTTGCAGTTTTATTTTTAAATTGGTCTGTAGTTTCAATAGTAATCGCCATCAATACTACTATTGTAACGTGACCCCAACGACCAATAATTAAAAAGTTAAGGGAAAAGTTTTTGGTTTATTAATAAACTTACCATGACGATCACCCCCCTCATCTATTGTTCAGCGGGCCCTGATAAATAGATGGAGAAAACAGAACTCGCCTAGCTCTCACCCCATATTTTCATGAAATCTATTCGAACTAATATGGAACATCCGTATAACTGATAAGCCCGTTTCGATAGCTGCGTGTTTCCACGTCAGATCGTACAATGAATGTCCGGGTCATATTTTTCATATTTCTGTAAATAATATATGCGAAAGCCATGCTGCTTGGGAGGAACATTCAGTTATATGTGAACATCTGTAGCTTAATTTTTCTCAGATATAAGATTAAGAAGCTCGAGGCGCGGACATTGCCGAGGATATCACTATGCTAATTTGCACAGCTGCCAATGTCACACCAAAGCAGGTTGACGATTTATTTTATAGACAATTTACAACATGCACACCAAATATTAAAAATTATAATTATATAATTTCTATGCAAAAAAAAAAATCGAAACACGTACGTCGAAAAATAAGTTTTAGAGACATTTTCACAAATTATTTTCCAACAAACAACATTTATGCAAAACGTCGCAAAATATATCAAGATATGCGTCTTAAAACGCAGATTACGAACATATAAAAATAATTGCCTAGCCAGTATTGTAGTTCTGTTAGTAATGCAAAAACTTAAGTAATTTCTCTAAAAGCTAGCAAAAGTTGCACGTCAATATATTAAAAAAAGCTCCATCTTTTATTTTTTAAAACTCCCCTAACTTCCTTGCAGTAGCTTGAACTAACTTGCGATGACAAAATATTGAGTAGCATATGACCTTCAATTGAGAAAAGCGACAACAAACCTTCACTCAAATTGAGCTAGCTTGTCTATCGTTATAGGGGCTTTGTCGCACGACGTCGGCTCCAAAGAGATATTCTATAGAACCAGGCAAAGTCTCTACAACGGTGCTACTCTATTGCAGAGCGTAGAAGGTCGTCAAACCCTAAAGCCATGGGACTAGGAAGAATAGAAAAACGAAAAACACAACACAAAATCTCAAGAACAGCTGAATTTATCCGACCATACCAAAACAAGAAAAACAAAACTAAAAACACAATGTCGCGAAGATTTGACCAGACGTGACTTGAGACTAGACACCTACAAAAAAAAACAAAAACAGAAACACGCTTCCGACAACGAGTATCCGCCGCCAAGCACCCGCAAAGATGATCTCCGTTTAAGGCTAAGAGAACCGACCAACTTTCTAATCTCAGGGTGTTAGATTATGCTGTTTCCCAATCATAGCTCGTCTGCGTGCGTTCGCTTCTCAGAAAGTCATACTGTCCCAAGCTGTGTTCCTTGACCTCCCCCAATATTATTTCCTAAGTGCCGGCGTGACGTCTCTTTTGGCGGTAGTTGCGAACAGTGTGTAATGGCAGATTGCATTGAAACTCAAACGCGCACAGAAGGAAGGTCAGCCACCGCGTATACAAAGCGAGGGAAGTAGTATCTGGGGGTTCGCCCTCTTGGTGCTCAACATTGTGAGGTGGAGAAAAACATCGACTTACCATTTCGAAGCATTGACGTGTAACGTAACGTACAAGGAATACAGATAGAAATTTGTAACCATAAGGACTTCTTACTTTTTTGGCTGTTTGGTTTAACCACGTTAACCAAACATTCGGAGCCTGGAGAGAGGCATTCGGAAACTCTCACATTAGCATTTAGATAGAACATGTCAAGGACTTCTCTTCCTTCGTTTACGAGGTGACTGACCTCCCTCGTGTGCGCGCATGAGTTTCAAGGCAATCTGCAATTTCTACTGTTCCCACCTGCCGGTAGAAGTCACGTCCGCCAGCACTCCCGAGGAAATAACGGCCCCTTGGGAGGCAACACAAGGAAACAAAGATAAGACAAAGCTTGGGAAAGTATGACGTTCTGAGAAGTGAACGCATGCAAGCGAGCTAGTTTGGACACATCGCAAACCAACACCCTTAGATTAGGAAGTTAGTCGGGTCTTTGTGAAGGTCTCGATCGGAGATTATCTTTGCGGGTGCTTG
>JAZHYW010042295.1:0-18329 GCA_037355805.1 Ixodes ricinus | reverse complement strand
AGGAGCTAACATTTTCGTCTTGTAGATTGAAAAATAACATATCAGAAACACCTGAACATAAACAAGAATAAAACAGCTGTTGAAGAGGGAGACATGACACTTCACATGATCGCCACCACACAATGAACACAGCTTGAGGCTCAAAGCTTGTAAAAGGCCAAAATGCAACGAAAAACACAAAACATGGAATTAGGATTTCGAGCTCTGTATTTTCCTAACGTCGACGGCGTCTTGCAGTGCAGGCCTCTGGCTCGCGTAAGTTATCCACGTCAATTCGATGGCACACCAAAGCAAATAAATCCTTCTGGGCCGTCACCTCGACTGCGTTGCTTGTTTCTCCATCAACCACAACAAGAGGAACACGCATAACGTCTGGCTCAATTTTCCAGGTATTCTCACCCATCTCAAGTAGGTACTCCTGCCCATGTTTAGCTACACACGACTGGATCAGAGACCATTCCACGCCCGTGGCCGTGACGCATCGTTCCCCAGCCGTGTCCGGTGCAGAGTCTTCAGACATGCAGGCGATGATCTTGATGACTTTTAGCGTTTCGCGGACGACTTTGATGACGCAGGTTTCAATCGTATTGCCTTGGCATTCTTTGACTCCGTGTGGACAGTAGACATTGGTGGCGGTGTTGCCCGTCGTCGTCTGTGTCGTTGGAGATCTGAGCCTTGCCGAAAGGATACAAAGTAACATTAAGGTACTCCTTCAGCTGGTGGTACACAGGCCATAACTGTGAGTACATGAACCGCCTGCTGTAGGGGCAGTAGGATTCGTAGATGACTGTGATTTGAACCATGGCTTTACTCACGTGAACTGAAGAGTTCCCTGTTTTCTTGTCTCTGGGCAAACAGAATCCTGGACGATGTTTTATCATCCAAATCTGCATGCATATCAGCTGATGCACGGTGCTGACTATGAGTGTCTTGCCGAATCGAATCGTCTGTCGATGATGATTGTTCTCTAATTCCAGTGTCCTCCACTGTTATCAAATTGCCCGATTCCTCGTCTATCTTCAAAAGGATCACTGAATTCATTGAAACTCGTCAACATCGCCTGAACGCTTTTTCTGTCTGTGTCCTTTTCCATTGATCGTTATTGCTCTTGTATTGCTATTGATATTTAGACCCTCATCTTCGTTTAAATAGGCGGTACCTGATTTCTCGTGGCTAACAATGTCCGGATGAGATAAACCTGCCCCAAAACGTGCACCTCTTTCGATTGTTCCAGCTAATCCTGTTGTCGAAGATACCAACACAACATTAAACAACAACAAAGTACCCTGGGCACGAAATAATATCATAACTATATGGCAATCTACTGTACTGCCCAATATTGAGAGCGAAGTCTTTTTGAACAACGCTCTTGTATAAAGGCCGGAAAAAGCTACTGTGGCAGTGAATATGCGACGTAACAAAGAAACTGACCAATGAGTGCCCAACAAAAAAGTTCAAAATGACTAACACATGTGTTTGATTCGTATGGGCAAGGTGTGCATGAGGTTTGCAAAAGTGCAGTCTTACACAACACCCGGAAGTACAAGACATGTAATATTATGATTCACGCATGCTCTGGCTAAGCAAACATGCGTTAATAAATACATCCCAATAAAATTTGATTTTCACCTGATGTGATGCGACAGGTGATGATCACTGCTTCAGGTCGACAAAGCACGATGTCCTTTCTTTGGTTTTGGTATTTGCGTAAACTTTCATGTCATCCGACTTCAGCCAAATGTCTTCAGGCGATTAATAAAAAAGAAATATTGGCTGTTTTTGGTGGAAAATATTTCGTCAAAAAGCATAACGGAAAGTATGAAAATAAAATTAAGCGAAGTGTTGAAGTTACATTTTCAGCTTAGGTTTTAAGTTTCATTCCTTTTTCTATACCGGAAGCATTGGCTAAATATAACACACCGCTAAACAACACACAAATAGAAAATGTTAATAGAACTCCAGATGCGTCCAGTATTGTACAGTCGGGAGGAAAAGTTTGCGGGGCACGGGAGCGCGTGTCGAAATGCATCGCCGCGCCGTCCGACGGCGCGCCGCCGCATAAGGACCGCGCTTTGCGCATGCGCACCTTTCGTGCTCCGCTATCATGTCTCTTTCGCTCGTTTCTTTCCGACGCACTCCTGATAACAGGAGTCGGCGCCAGGGCCGCAGTTAGCGCTTCGCTGTAGGGAGCCTACATGCTCGCCGACTCCTGTCATGCTGCGCGTCTGCTTCAGCCGCCTCAGCCGCCGCGCTTTGTGACGGAGCTCGCGGGGTGGGGTAACCAGGTGCTTTGTTACCCAGCGCGGCTGCTGAGGCAGCTGAAGCAGACGCGAGGCATGACAATCAGCGAAACCGCAGCTCTGCGCCCCTGGCGCGACTCCGGTTATCAGGAGTGAGTCGGACAGAAACGAGCGAAAAAGACATGACTGCCCGCACGAAGGCGCGCATGCGCAAACCGCGGCATTTTAAAGCGGCGGCGCGCCGTTGCACGGCGCGGCGATGCATTTCGGCACGCGCTGCCGTGCCCGCGAACTTTGCTCCCGACTGTACATTGAGCTTCTCGTCTGTTTCTGCCTTGAAAGGGTATAAATTAAATATTTAATCACGCATGGTAGATCGCGTGCGCCAACAATTTTTTCTTAAATGTTTTGTTCAAACTAAAACCACTGGCTAGATGGTGCGAGCCACGACCTAATCTGAAAGGTTCAGCCGTATTAAGTCATCGCTTCATTCACCTAGGTCATTTGTTTTAATCAAGATTGAAAAAAAATTTTAATCTTCTCTTTGATTTTGTTTCTCCATTCGTCCATTAGTTGATTTTACTAAAATAGGGTACCAGAAGAGTAATAATCGCCTGTTAGCCGATATTTTGCAGAGACTGACATGTGCGTGACGTGACGTACCGCAATATGCTGGTGGTTACGGAAGTCGCAAATCTGTCGATCTTCAGGTTCAACCAAAGTCCGACTTCTTCGAACTTGTAGCGCAAAGTTCGACAAAAGATCGACTAAGGTTAAACTTTCATACGCCTTCGCGAAAACTCAAAACGAGCTAATGACCTCTGGTGGAGGGAAAGTGCAATATTTATTAGGTATATTGTTTTATAGTTTACCATTGAATAAACGAGCTAAAGCACCAAAAGTGCACGTGTTCACTTTATATTTTGCAAATATTACTAATATATTTCATAAAATATTAAATGATCTACTTTATCGATTATTTATTCCCTAAATTAGACATTAGTGTTTAGAGCTAGGGCAACATTGTCCACAAGCCGAACTTCGAAATTTGTCAAAAGATCGAAAAGTTCGCCGGACCAGTCGAATCTGTTTCGACAGAAGTTTTATGTTTGCTGAGGAGAACGAATTTAGTGTTGGGAACTGTATGCAGCATCAAATACACTCTCAGTAGTAAGACCACCACAATATCAGCTGATGTAACGCCAGTGAAAACCATTTAAAGTCTCCCGCCATCTGAAAGACCCATTCGCCGAGATAGTTTATGCGGCGACTGCTAAGCTCATTTTGGGTGACGGCAGTTTATTCTTCGGCAGAGAATGGAACAAATATTCATTTATTTCCTCACCCCAAGTCTGGGCCCGGCCAAACCGATTCCAGCACAGTCGGCTGCAACTGACTCGTCAAATGGGCCTCTCGTATTGTTGGAGGCTGTATGCATACTCATAGCCTCGTCTTTATTCACAAAGCCTGGCAGTACGACGACGGAGCCATGGAGTGCCTGGTCGCTGATTTGGAGCGCGAGGATCTGGTAGCACAGAGCATCAAAGGGCCATTTCTCGGGGAACCTGGTCGTCAGCGCACAGCTTTTGCAGCGGCGAGGACCCGAAACACACTTGTTCGCTCGGGAGAAGTGTGTTTCGGCGTCTCTCCTGAGAGTGTGCTAGTCATGTGGCTCTCTCTCCATCCGTTGTCTGCCGCTCCACCTTTTCCATTTCTGCCGCCGCTTCTTGTGGCGATCTGCCAGGCTTTGTCAGTATATAGGAGGCTATGGTATACTTGAGAAACGGCAAGTTGTGTCTCTGTTGTAGCTGGGCCATTAAAATGGGGTCATTAAACGCCATTCTCGAAGTCTTAATTACCTGAACGCACGAATGCACTGGCGAGAGTTATATCTGTCTAAGCGGTGCGAGCTTTCTTTCCAGGAGCAATCAGGTGGTGGTGAGTCAGCATTGTTTTTAAAACAAGAAAGCGAAAATTCTCGATATCATCTTTTATTTTGGAAATCACACGACGAAAACACCGCGTTCGACTACGCGTCTTAAATGTTTGCACACAAGCGCGTACTTTGGATGCGTGGGCGGAATGTGAGGCAAAACACACCAACAGAAACATGAAGTTGGGCTAGTTGGTGCATTACAAAATCTTAAAATCAGCGCAAAAAGAAAACGAAGGACAAGGACAAGAGATAGAGGGCCTTACAGCGCCCCTGCGTTAAATGTTTCCCCTAGCGCCATCGACGCACGGGGGGATCAAGCCGTCCAAGGTGAATCCGGCGCACATTTACGCCTCCCCTTCTGGTACACCGTACCCTCCGTAGTTGAGGGCGCTGCGATTGCGATGTGTGGCAACCAGCGTCGATTCCTTAGCGTGGCTCGCAAACATGAGTGGTGTATATACGCATCCGTGTGAATGTTCCTGTGTCAAGATCTCGCAAGGTTGACAGTCAATAGGAGCGGTACACTATTTTCAGCCAGGTGGCACTTATTTTTTTCGGTGTCTAAGTGTTTTAGTTTTTTTATTTAGGAAAGGTCATTTAGTAGGCACTAGTAAACACATCGGCTGTTTGTATTCATACGGGTAAGCGTCAAACACCAAACTTTAACATCCAACTTGGTGCGACACGTAAATACATTCGCTACATTGATAGTTTGATAGTTTTAATGACCGAGCTATGCCAGAAAAAATGTAAAAGCATGAAATCAGATCGTGTTAATCTACACCAAGAAAAAGAGAAATAAAAATTTAAAAATAACATGGCAGAAACTTGTGTCGTGTTGTATGTTGTTTTATTTCTCTGTTGTCTCGGGGTTATGTCTTGATCAGCTCGCATGTATACTTTGACTTGCAATAGAAACGTAAACTGCACTGCACGCGTAAAGAAAAATTTTAATTCGGTTGTCTTCTATTTTTTTGCTATAGCTTACTTATATTGACACTAGCAATCGCAACAGGAAGATTGTAAAAGTATATATAATCTGGGCAAATTCTCTCTTACCTTTATGCCCCCCCCAAACTTGAAGCGCTCGATCAGCACACTCCGTTACGTAAAAATTAACAAGATTCTGCCTACTATATGTCAATTGAAGATTTCTTCAACAAATAAGATGCCCTAGAACACAAAACAGTCATCAGGCTAAAGGGTTTTCTTTTTGTTTTGTTTTGTTTTTCATGTAATTTACCTCCACAGCCTGTTCCTGTGTAGAAAGGTGGCGCGCTGTGCAGAAAGTCCAGGAGAATGTATTTCCGGTTGTGTTTTTAGATAGGCTGCACTCGTAAATTTAATACGGCGCTGTGCACCAAGCGCAGCTGGTGCAGGAGGTGGAGGTAACTCGGACGAGCCCAGTGTTTAGGCCTATGACTTTGAGCCAAGTACTGTATTACCTCACTCGGCAGCAGTAATATTGTGAACAAAGCTAGAAACAGTATTTGGAGGATCACTCATGTCGCTTGTATCAACACTGGTGTCAGGTAAAACAACGTTTGGTTCACTGCCAAGTACCGTATTACTATCTTCTACGAGAGCAATACTTTGACCATCGCTTGTATTAGCACCTGCGGAAGGTGAAACAACGCCCGATATACTTCCAAGTATCGTTCAACTATCTTCTATCAGAGCAATACTTTCAACATTGCTAGTAGTCGTGCCTGTTGTGCTACTGGAATCGCCTGTATTAACACTTCTGTCAGGGAAAGCAACGTCCGAATCACTGACACTTATCGTATTACCTTTCACAAGTGTATTACCCTGAACATCATTAGTAACAATATCTAGAGAACTACTGGAGTCGCTTGTATGAACACCAGTGAAAGCTAACACGATCTCCGAAACGTTTTGAAGGGTGGTCGTCGCTTGCGTGGCATTCCATAGTTCATGTGTCTTGCTAAATCTCGCATTCGTGTCATTATATGGAGAAGAATGTTCCGTATCACCTGTGGGCTCGACAGAAGATGCAGTATCAGTAAGCGAAGACGCCGTGGTACTGGCTGTGTTGCTCGCTGCCTGTTTAGTAGTCAGGCTTGCAGAGACGTCTGCAACGGCCTTGCTGTCGTCACTTTTACGCCCAGACGTCGTGGTCCCGTCACCATTGTCGACTTCGGACACAACCGATGTCGCCTCGATACTAACCTCTGGAGGCACCCGCGCTCCTTGTGAGCCGTCCGTTAAGGCCACCATGACGGATGCAGTATCAGTAAGCGAAGACGCCGTGGTACTGGCTGTGTTGCTCGCTGCCTGTGCAGTAGTAGTCCGGCTTGCAGAGGCGTCTGTAACGGCCTTGATGTCGTCACTTTTAGGCCCAGATGTCGTGGTCCCTGCACCCTTGTCGACTTCGGACACTGCCGATTCCGCCTCGATCCCAAACTTTGGACGCACCCGCACTCCTTGTGATTCGTCGGTTAAGGCCACCATGACGGCGATCAGGCCGACCAGGAGAGCCGCGCAAAGTATAAGCAAAAGAATCATCTTCTTTGGCTCTGCGTAAAGAAAGAGTGGCACAATCGCCGGCAAATTGACAGAGGCATCGACGGTTGAATGGCGTTACTGCTCGTACGGCCACGGCCGCTCGATCACTGCCACTTCACTGTATACAAACAAGCCCGCGTTTGCACACACCAGGCATCGGGCATTGCGCATGCGCAGAAACCAGATTCGCGTTGGGCAAAGCATATGCGCATGCGCAGATCTGACAGTAACGCCACCGCATCAGTCCTTAATAAATGAGATTTCAGCATGAGCCGATCAGAACGCCGTAGATCGAATGACGAAGCAAAAAGCGTGAACGTAATGCGGAGAGCAAGTCGCCTGCTTCTTGCGCAGGAGCGGCGGTGACGTCAGAACGACGACGAGCTCTGATTGGCTTTGATTGAAAGGATAGGGGTAGATCTCAATGCTAGAGGCCTTGGGGTGTACCCACTATTTGTTCTCAATCAGCCAATAAGAGCTCGGCGTTCTGACGTCATCGCAACCCCTGCGCAAGAAGCAGACGAACTTGCGCTCCGGATAGGCCACGCCCGGCGTTTCTTAAATTGTCGGTGACCATAGCAACGTTAGCACGCTATCATCGACATTACGATGGATTATCAATAAGCGCTTACCAAGAAGACGGGTCTTGATAAGCACTGGAGATCCCAAAGAATACCAGATAAAGCTCGCTTATCGCGCAAACGAATCTCCGTAAGCTCGCTGTCAGCACGCCGAAAGCGAGATTATTGGTGCGCAAATGAAATCTGTTTGTCCTAGTGCTGTTGTTCATTTGGGTACGCCGTATCGTATCATAAGCCGACCGGGATAAGTCTGATACCGTGAACCTAAGCCCTCAAGAGCTCACAATCTGCGCGCATGCACTCATCGGGGTGGCATAACACTCGACATGTGCACGTGTCTCTTCTATTGTGTCGTTCGGCAAGCCATGGTGTCACCATGCCCTGCCGATGCGTGTAGCAATTCAGTTCCATGTTGTTTTTTTAACTTCATGCGCCCGTGCCTGCATGCACGTGAGCCTATAAAATGGAGCCGTATGTCATTACAAAACTCGCATAATGGTGTACCGTATATTAAACGAGCTTTAAACCGAATGGTTCGCCTTGTTGCGTGAGTCCTCTTTGCACGATTTGGGCAAGGCACAAGGATGTACACATTATAATCTAAATTATATCTGACACAGCTTCTTTATAGTTGACTTCTGCAGGCCATTAATTCAACACCCAGTAAGGTAGCCACGCAAGGCAAACAACTTTCCTACCCTTTTTAATGAAAAATCTTTGGTCCAAACTGTTTGATGAAACGCGAAGCTTAGGTCTAGTTCTTTGAACCTTATGACAAAACGAGAAATAATAAAAAGTGGTCGCAATTAAAAGACGCAGTAAAGGGCCAAATTGGGTTTTGCAGCTCATCGCCCGTGGGGAACCTTGTAACGTATCTCGACCTCTGCATTTTACTAAATTGTTTTCAAGTCAAATATCTATAAGGACAAAGAAAACCTACCCTTCATGACTAAGAACCAGGCTGAGCCAATTTCCGCCCGTTCTGTCAGGAAAAAACACCATCTAGCGTGCGGGCGTGCACACGATGGTTCAGCGACGAGCATACGGGCCTCGTTAGCAGCCGCGCAGAGGTTTCGGTGTAAAGGCAGATTGCGCGCTTCGGAGCAAACTCTCTATCGTAAGCAGCAATCAAAGTCGATTCAACTCGTGCACGTCCAAAAACAACCCTTGACGCTTTTGGAAGAATGGAAGGGGAGACGGTACCGGCGTGCGTGGCTTTCCGACCGCGGCTGTATGACACGCTTTTTTTAACGTGAAACGTTTAGAGGCTAGGTTTTCAGACGAAATGAAGCCTCAAAAAGTGCAACCACGGTTTTCCCCGCTAAATTTAGGGGAAACTGACGTCACATGGCTTCATGTCACATGACCTATACCGAAAATTCGGTTTCCTCGCTAAATTTAGCACGGACAATTGACGCCACGTGACATGCCCTACTGAAAAAAAAAATTATATGAATTTATTTCTGATATGTTTATTGGACACATTTTCATATCAGAACTTACTCGGTATTTCATATCAGTTTCATATGTCGCATATAAGTTTCAGCTAGGCTAGGTGGCGCTAGGTACCACCCAATTCAAATGCTACAAAAATATTTTTATTTGCTCACGCCACCATTACACTTCGGGAACCTTTATTATACACACATGTAAATACATTACGCATACCACTAGTACCAACTGAACATATACATTCGAGCGCATACACATACACGGCACAACAAACATGAATACATCAGCTCACCCGATAATTACTACTGAGCTCTGCGTTTCCGCCTTTTATACTGGTCGTTTTGAAGGTACGGATTTTCTCGGTGACCACCTAAGCAATAAATAATATTCCCAGCATGTTGAATTTTTTTTTTCAGTAATGTCATATTTTTGAAAGTATTTTGAACGGCTCAGGGTTTGAATCTCTTAGTAAAAAGTAAACGCTCATGCCGTAATTATTTGAAAGCCAATAAATCAAGCCGCACCACTGCGGTTCCAAGCCACGTGTTTGCTTGCCCGCGTGGCACGTCATATACTGAAAAAAAATATATATGCATTTATTTTCTGATCTATTTATTGGACACATTTTCGTATCAGAACTTATCAGTTGAAACATATTATATAGCATATCAGTTCTTATATGTCGCATATCAGTTTTTGGGTATTTCATATCAGTTTCATATGTCGCATATCAGATTTTGGATACTTTCATATCAGTTTTATATGTCGCATATCAGTTTTTGGATATTCCATATCAGTTCTTTTATAGATTAATTTAACTTTTTTCAGTAAGGTGGTCACGTGACCTATACGAAAATTCAGTTTCCTCAGCTAGATTTAGCGGTAAAATTGATGTCAAGTGACCTCGACACAAATTTAGTTTCTAACTCTAACTCTAACACTAACTCACCACTAACTCCACTAAACACTTCGTGTAACGCTAATGGTTTAGCACCAATAGCTGCTAGCCAAAACATTTCACGTAGAAAATCTATTGCAGGAAATTTGCAAAACATATTTTTCTACGTGGTTTTGAACTCTGCAAACGTGCTTACATAGCGTGTCATGTTCTGTGAAAACAAGCGGTTGCCGGCTGTTTTTTAGAATTGGAAGGCTTTTATCAAAGGTATTAGTTTAATAGGAATCATTTCATTGGGTCATCAACATAAGGAAATAAACTTTCGCCTTTTTGAGTTTAAATTCACAAATGCGCTGATGTGTTCAAGCTAACAATATCACACTGTGCACTTGAACGCTAAACACCGCACCTCACGTTACGCTTAGCAGATTACAGATGTACTGCACTTGCGACAAACAGGTCTGACGTGAAAGCGAGTTTCCAGTCGTGGTTGTGACAAACGTGTCTGACATAGGGTTCACCCAATATACAAATATGGTGGCGCAAAGAAGGCGATTCTTGAGATGGTCTATATAGCTTGTGACGGGCCATAGAAGCAAACCGCCAGGCCAACCTGTTACAATCCCCATTCTTCAATAGTTCAATACACCGCGCCCTTTGCCTAGTTTCAGCGGGACGGCATCGCGCCACCACTGCACTTCAATATACTGCACGTTAAAACCGGCAAAATGTAGACCTCGTAGCTTCCTTCAGCAGCAGCACAGGGAACTTCTTGAAGCCCTGTCTAGAATGTGTAACAGAGGTCAGTGGTGTTGCATGCGAATCGACATAGCGGGTGATGGCTCGAAAGGCTGGCGCCATTACTAACTAATCGATGACAGATGAGCCATTACGTTCGCACTAAACTCCTAGGAGATGTAAACGACAAGTGTCGGTGGAGTACTATATTACACATGAAATGAGTAAGGTGAGACGTAGAAAATGTATTCCAATGAATAAAGCTGGACAACGTTAAACGTACACAGAGACGAGTATTTACATTGACACGTGAAATATTATCAAACACTCTGGGATTTTCGTGTGAAATTGGCTGACACACTGGTCACATGTCACTTCTAGATGGCCGTGTGACAAACTAAGAGCAGCAAGTAAAAAAAGAAACATCACCTTACCTGAAAACATGAAGAAGCTTTTGTTGGTTTGTTGCTTCGTTTGTTTGTTTCTTCGCATTTTTTCTTTGATTGCATTTGTTTGCTTGTTTGATTGCATGTGTATTGTTCGTTCGTTTGTTTGTTTGTTTGCTTGTTTGTTTGTTGGCCCGCGGCATCTGGTGCGCAACTGGGTGTTTCTACGCCAGATCGTACATGACTGTCCAGGTCATATTTATTATATTTCTGTAATAAATATATGTGAACGCCATGCTCTTGGGAGGAACATTCAGCTATATGCGAACTCCGTGGATAAATGTTTCCCAGAGATGTGAAATTGAGAAGCCCGAGGAGTGACATTGCCGAGATTTCCACTGTGTGTAATTTTTACAGCCGCCAATTTCACACCAAAGCAGGTACGTAGTTTTAAAATAGATCATTTATTTTATAGACAATTTACAACATGCACACCATATATTAAAGATTACAATTGCATAGTTGTATGCAAAAAAAGTACTAAACACGTAAAAACAAACACGTTTTTAGAGACATTTTCACAAATTATTTACCAACAAACACCTGTACGCAAAACGTCGAAAAATATATCAAAATGTGCATCTTGAAACGACGATCCCGAATATATAAACTATATTTGCTTACCCTTTATTTTCGTTTTGTTGATAATGCAGAAACGTAAGGCATTCCTCTAAAAGCTGCACAATTCCACATCAATAATTTAAAAAGAAAGCTCCATCTTCTATTTCTTTTAAATTCTCCTTAACTCCTTGCAGTAACTTGAACTGACTTGTGAAGTCAAAATATTGAATAGAATATGACCTCCAATTGAGAAAAGCAACAACAAACCTTCACTCAAGTTGAACTAGCCTGTCCTCGTTATAGGGGTTTATCGCACGATGTCGGCTCAAAAGAGATATTCTCTAGAACCGGCAAAGTCTCTACAACAGTGATTCTCTATTGCAGAGTGTAGAAAGTAGTCATAACTTAAAACCATAGGACTAGGAAGAATAATAAAAAACGGACAACGCAACACAAAATCTCAAGAACAGCTGAGTGTATTCGACCACACCAAAACAAGAAAATATCAAGGAAACAAAACATGACGTCATGAAGATTTGGCCAGACGTGGGTTGAGAGACTAAATCCCTACAACACTAGACACGCTTCCAACAACGAGCATCCGCCGCCAAGCACCCGCAAAGATAATCTCCGTCAAGACTAAAAGACCCGACTAACTTCCTAATCTCAGGGTGTTAGATTACGATGTGTCCAAACTAGCTCGCTTGCGTGCGTTCACTTCTCAGAACGTCATACTTTCCCAAGCTTTGTTTTATCTTTGTTTCCTTGTGTTGCCTCCCAAGGGGCCCTTATTTCCTCAGGAGTGCTGGCGGACGTGACTTCTACCGGCAGGTGCGAACAGTAGAAATTGCAGATTTCCTTGAAACTCATGCGCGCACACGAGGGAGGTCAGTCACCTCGTAAACGAAGGAAGGGAAGTCCTTGACATGTTCTTATCCAAATGCTAATGTGAGAGTTTCTGAATGCCTCTCTCCAGGCTCCAAATGTTTGGTTAACGTGGTTAAACCAAAACAGCCACAAAAAAATAATAAGTCCTTGTGGTTACAAACTTCTATCTGTATTCCTTGTACGTTACGTTACACGTCGATGCTTCGAAATGGTAAGCCGATGTTTCTCTTCCACCTCACAATGTTGAGCACCAAGATGGCGACCCCCAGATACTACTTCCCTCGCTTTGTTTACGCGGTGACTGACCTTCCTTGTGTGCGCGTTTGAGTTTCAATGCAATATGCCATACACACTGTTCGCAACTACCGCCAAAAGCGACGTACGCCGGCACTTAGGAAATAATATTGCGGGGAGGTCGAAGGAACAATACTTGGGACAGTATGACTTTCTGAGAAGCGAACGCACGCAAGAAGAACTATGATTGAGGAAACATCATAATCTAACACCCTGAGGTTAGAAAGTTGGTCGGTTCTCTTACCCTTAAACGGAGATCATCTTTGCGGGTGCTTGGCGGCGGATACTCGTTGTCGGAAGCGTGTCTTGTTTTGTAGGTGTTTAGTTTCTTAAGTCACGTCTAGTCAAATCTTCGCGACATTGTGTTTTTGTTTTGTTTCTTGTTTTGGTATGGTCGAATAAATTCAGCTGTTCTTGAGATTTTGTGTTGTGTTTTTCGTTTTTCTATTCTTCATAGTCCTATGACTTTAAGGTTTGACGACTTTCTACGCTCTGCAATAGAGTAGCACCGTTGTAGAAACTTTGCTGGTACAATAGAATATCTCTTTGGAGCCGACGTAGTGCGAAAAAGCCCCTATAACGAATAGATAAGCTAGCTCAATTTGAGTGAAGGTTTGTTGTCGCTTTTCTCAATTGAAGGTCATATGCTACTCAATATTTTGTCATCACAAGTTAGTTCAAGCTACTGCAAGGAATTAGGGGAGTTTAAAAAAATTAAAAGATGGAAGTTTTGTTTATATATATTGACGTGCAATTTTGCTAGCTTTTAGAGAAATTACTTAAGTTTTTGCATTACTAACAGAACTACAATACTGGCTAGGAGATTATTTTATATGTTCGTAATCTGCGTTTTAAGACGCATATCTTGATATATTTTGCGACGTTTTGCATAAAGTTGTTTGTTGGAAAATAATTTGTGAAAATGTCTCTAAAACGTATTTTTCGACGTACGTGTTTCGATTTTTTTTTTTGCATAGAAATATATAATTGTAATTTTTAATATTTGGTGTGCATGTTGTAAATTGTCTATAAAATAAATCAGCTACACTGCTTTGGTGTGACATTGGCAGCTGTGCAAATTAGCATAGTGATACCTCGGCAATGTCCGCGCCTCGAGCTTCTTAATCTTATATCTGAGAAAAATTAAGCTACAGTGTTAACATATAACTGAATGTTCCTCCCAAGCAGCATGGCTTTCACATATATTATTTACAGAAATATCAAAAATATGACCCGGACATTCATTGTACGATCTGACGTGGAAACACCCAGCTATCGAAACGGGCTTATCAGTTATACGGATATTCCATATTAGTTCGAATAGATTTCATGAAAATATGGGGTGAGAGCTAGGCGAGCTTCTGTTTTCTCCATCTATTTATCAGGGCCCGCTGAACAATAGATGAGGGGGTGATCGTCATGGTAAGTTTATTTATAAACCAAAAACTTTTCCCTTAACTTTTTAATTATTGGTCGTTGGGGTCACGTTACAATAGTAGTATTGATGGCGATTACTATTGAAACTCAGACCAATTTAAAAAAAAACTGCAAAAATGTAATCTTTTTGAAAATATTAATCGATCCATTTTCGCGATTTTTGTTTCTCGCAATTTAAAGATTGCGTTAGAAGAAAAAAATAGCGTCCTAGACCTTGCCCACAGTGACGCTTGGAATAGGGAGATCGTCGTTTCAATCATGTCGTCACTATCTCGGCAGCGTGTCCCTGCTGGGTGCGACGATGACACAAGTGACGATGCGACCTAAACGATTGTGTCACTCTTCCAAGCGTCGTTGTGGGCAGAGCTTGATGAGCTCTTTTTGCGCGCAATTTTTAAACAGAGCAAATATTAAAAAAAACGCGAAAATTGGTCGATTTATATCCCAAAAACCATTACCTTCTCGCATTATTATTTTCAACCAGACTGGCCTTTATAGTAATTGCTGTCAATACTGCAATTCCAACATGACCTCTACGACCAATAATTAGAAGTTAATTAACAAATATTACTTAAAATCAGTTAACTTAGTGTGACGATTATCTCCTCCTCTAATGTCCGCCGAGGCTGATGAACACACGATGAAGACGGCACCCGTCTAACTTTCAGCCCCATGGTTAAAAATATATGTTCGAATTCAAAATTTTAACACCCAGTGCATTACAACGCCAGTGTGTTATATGAAGGACTGTAAATCAATCGAGTAAAAAGTAGGTCACTTTATTTTACGGCTTTAGCCGTTTCCGACGAGGCTTCGCAGCTGACCCCTTGTGTGTTTTCGTGTTACATGTGTCGTATCCGCTAAGTTTAGCGGGAAGGTTTATCCGCTAAAGTTTGCGTAGAATCACATTGTCGTGACAATGTGACTACATAATGTCACGTGACGTCAACTATTTTGCGCTAAGCTTAGAGGGTAAATTTATCCGCTAAATTTAGCTGGAAATTTAGAGTCGCGTGGCGTCATGGTACCAGGTAACGTCACAGTGTAATGTGATGTCACGTGACATCACAGTGACAAATAAACACGGTTTGTTAAATTTAACGGTACATAAATCAGCAAAACTTAAACACGGCAATGTGCGCATGAGTGCCCCGGCGTCTCGGCTGTCACGACAGTTCATTGGATGGACACGAAAAGAAACCGGGAATTCTTTTTTTTCTTGTAATAAATATTGCATTACATCCGAAGGAGAAACCATGGCACAAGAACGGCAACAGGCAGAATGGGACGCACAGTACAATATATCGAAAAATAGTTCCATGCCGTCAAAGTACAAAAAAGTGGCAAATGTTAGCCATTCTATATACAAGGTAGCATCCATACAAAGGGCGAGTTAGTAGAAAGCGGTGTAAGAAATTCAGTAATAGCTAAAACAAGCAAAAATGCAAAATGCGTAGGGTAAAAAGAACAGCCTGTTTCTGTGTCAATCAACCGACATGTGGGCTTGCAACATCATTCAGTACGGCCTTAATGTACATAAAGTGGCCAAAGAGCTTTTTTACGCTGTAAAACGAACCTGAAAAATTCGCCCCTGCCCATGGTGAACTAAAACTTTCACAGAATGTGTGTTTAGGTACAGGATTTTACCTTCTGAAATTTCAAGGCGTAGTCCTTTTCTAGTAAAAAAATGGGACCAACAAACTTGCCAAAGTCAACGGCGTACGTGTTTGCAGACGACCGAGTTAGAGAGGAATGTAACCTGTAGCGCCATCTCCCGATTGGCAAGGCTAGCATACAACAGAGTGCGTCGTCCGCTCGCTGCTCCTATCGGGAGATGGCGCCATAAGTTAGATCCGTCGCTAACTCGGTCGCCTGCGTATACGCGTTCGCCGTTGTGTTCGGTGAGTTCCGTTGGTCTTATTTTTTCTAGAGAAGCGAACTACGTCTCGAAATTTCACTAGGTACAATCCATCACCTAAATGCACATACGCTGGAAGATTGAGCTTTTCTATAGTGCAAACGCCGATTTTGCCGGTTGTCTTTACAGCTTAAGGAACAATGACCACCCTATAAGGCTATTGTGGTGGCCTTGCTGTGTGAGCGCGAAGATCTGAAAACGTACCTTAAAGGCACCGGATCTTTTCCGGTAATAACAAGTAGACATTACCATTAGCATGATGCGATGATTTCAAGTGCAAGCCATACATAACACGAGCACAAGCATGCGGATATACCTAGCTGCCCTCAGTCGTCAGCGTCTTACTGACACTAAAAGAAGCGATGCCTAATTCCCACACTGGGCACCATACAACGCTGCAACACTATGGGCTATGCACAATGCACACAGAGACAGATACATACATACTGAAAGTATATAGCACTACGATTAGTTCTACCGCTAAGATGACAGAGGGTGGAAGCGATGGAGTCAACTAACCGATCCATCGTCTGTCTCTCATTGCCTTAGCCCGCTCTTCGCTGCGTGACTATATGCGCAGAAAGACGTGGTCACGTGATGCCAGACCAACGGCTGAGACGTGGACTGAGAATGTAGCTTTTACCTCCCTGTCAGCTGAAATGTAAACGATGTTTAGGGTGTCATAAATCCTCCGGCTAGCTCTAAAATCGGCCGCAAAATCTGTGCCTGCACGTAGCAATCTCAAAATTGACTCTAAAGTGTATATTAGCAGTTACACATTACCTTGTAAACTTCCAAAACGTATCTTTCTTCCTGTAAAAAAAATTTTTTTAATGGGTGGCCAACAAATTTTTTGAGGTTAACGGCGGACGTGTTTACAGACGGAATTGTTGACGGCACAGAAACGCTCAATAGGCACAACAAGCAGACGACGCACTCGTCAAAAGCAGCGCGACCCGGTCGTCTGCTCGCTGTACCTATTTCTCAGCCCAATTTTATGAGCTAGCTTCAGCATTTCTGACACCCTCTGTACAGTCTGCTGCTGCACAAGGGCCGTAGGAGAAGCTCTATTTCCCAGATTCCCAGAGAGAAACGACGTCACTAAGCTGCTTCAGCACAAACGCACCGTTCTCCTTTTTTTTGTACGTGTGTGTATTTTTACGTTACGAAATGGGAGGCGCTGGCTGTTTCCCCATTGGCTCCCACGAAAAGACAAAGGCCCGCCCAATGCCCTTTGCCACATCAGGCACTGACGTTGTGCACTGCACTTGGCAGATCCTCTCCCGTATTACGTTGCAGCGTACTATAATTCTGGGTAATTCGCGGTATCTAGAATTTTAAAAACACTCAATACTATATTACAGAGGTAGGCATATATAAAAAAAACACGCTTGAAAAGTTGGCATTCAAAATGGCTACAGTCAGTGACAACCTAAGAAACGCCGGGCGTGGCTTCTTATGTTAATATGGTTCTTGCTTCGCGATTGTTCTTCCGCATTCTTATCCGGTAATGCAGCAATCGGATTGGCCACGGAACAATAAGGAGATGCTCGGGGATGCTCCGCACGCCCTGCGCTTCTTAAGCTGTCGATGACGATAGACGGTATTATGTCTTGTTGTTGTTGTTGTTGATGTTGTTGTTGTTGTTGTTTTTGTTGTTGCTGTTGTTATTGTTCTTTATGCATCGTGTTGGCTACGTAGTTCGCTTCTCGACTTGCACGATCGCTTCCGTGCCCAGGCTGTTCAGCGTCCGTAGCTGAAGGTCTATGACGACCGTGAGGATCTGCAAGAGTCATCCACATTCCCGTCAGTTAGAAAATTAGGCTCGGACGTAAGAATTCAAGGATTAAATTCGCGAATTTACGATGATACACGTTCGCACGTAGACGATTATACGAGCGTCACCCGCTTCTGAAAAAACTTCAGAGCTCGATAGCACAGGAGAAGTCACTGCTCCACGTGAGATATAGAGGCACGTCAATTATAAGGACAGGTGAAAATATTGGCGACAAGCGTAGATAGGCAGGTACAACCCCTCTGGATATGCTGCAAGGCTGATTGAGTTCATCATCACACATCCATCCTTATTTTTTGTGTGTGTGGTTCTTTGGATTTTAAGGTACTTCTAGAAGCTCTATCCGTTAATGTATAAAACAGCAAAACGGCAACGACAAAAGTATAAGGTACCTTCATATAAGTGCAATTTCAAACATGAAGTGTTTGCTCAGAGGCGGATGGCTTACTTTCTTCACGGCGTCGTGTTTGATATTTTCCGCGCGCAGGAAGTTTCGGTTCAGGGAGACCCTGCTGGGTGGCTCGGGCGTGTCAAAGAACACCACGTTCTTGATGGTCGAGTTCTGGCGACCGCTGGAGCCCACGTGGCTCACGGAGATCCGAAAGAAGGTCCTGCGGAA
>JAZHYW010042294.1:0-13559 GCA_037355805.1 Ixodes ricinus | reverse complement strand
CTGTCTCCTAATATTGACGTACCGATGGATCTAGGTGCAATTTTTGAGGAGTTATGACGTTAAAAAAAAAAATATATATATATATATATACACGATTTTATTTTTTTTTGTTGCTTGAGACGGATGGGGTTACTTATGAACGTTAACTAAGGCTTTCAATCACGCAGGGCAAGCTTTGTTCGGAATGTCTCGTCCCTGACCAACAGTTTCCAAATAAAGAAAGCCGTAGTGTTGAATTGTTTCACGGATCCTAAAGACAAACAACGCAGGGTTCTTAATGGATGCGACTGCTGCGTCACTGTTTAGGTGTGACCCGTGTTTTCACTGATTTAACACAAGTATCACCCAAGAGCCGACGCAAATCTCGTATCTACTCTATGCCTTGCATTGGCCTTCTTTACGTGACACGCCCAAGATGCAGCACTGCGGCACTGCGGCTTTTTATTTATCTAAAGGGTGCACTGTTCTTTGACCTTTTCTGCGGGACCAGGCCAAACCAAGGAAATAGAACGTCGCCACCTGCTGAGATTGGTAAGCGGTGCGGAGCTGACCATTCGCAGTTGGCGGCGACGTCCCTGTTCCTTGGTCCCACTTGGTCCCGCGGTGTAGATTAGTGTCCCTAACATTTTTATTTAGTAAGCAAAAAACGTTATGATGTCGTAATCACTTTATTTTTATTCCAAAAGTACTAGCCGCTGCCGGCACCGGCTAAATAAGTTTAACATTGCTCTCCCACGCACATGGTCAAATTATACGGATGTCAAGTGCTTCAAAACACGTTTTTGGAGCATGTAAACTTAAGCACAGGCACGCTAGCCAACGGGCAACAGGGAGAGCACGCAAGAAAACGCGCCATGAGAGTGCAACCAAGCGCGCGCTGTCATAGTGAGAGATCCGCAAAACACGAAAACAGGGCGATATATTCGGAGGTTGAACAGACGCACGAGGCCGCGTACATGTCAGGCAAGCTTGCACGCCGCATAGTTATCGTGTACAACCAACACATAAACGAACACAGTTTCATTACACTCTGATATTGAAAAATCACGACTGAAAGAAAGCCCGGATTGAATAAGAACATGATGGTGCCTTAAGGGAGTTTGGGAGGACAAAAAAAATTATTTAGAGCTTCATCTGTTTTTGTTTTCTTTCTCAGAAGGTCAAAATACGCCGAAAAATAATATCGTTCCATTTTTTAGAAATCTTTGTTTTTGTACCACCTGTGATCTGCTTTCTTCTCAAACAGAACTAAGCTAAAGGAGAATAGTTAATACTGAGGGACATTTATTTTGAGCTTAATAATGTGTGAATAATTTTTAATAAACGCTGCCTTCGTGTGAGTAATTCAAGTGTTCGAAGACTTTGGACAATCGTCGCATCGATGACTGCCCGTAGCAAAGCATTTATCTTAGTTCTTCAAAAATTAACTTGCCTTGAATAATATGATAAAACTGGGAAGCACAGATGGTATCATGTGTACGTTACGCGTGACTTGCGGTTAGTTATGGTTGGTTACAGGGAGCTTTAAGTGTTTTTGATGCGTTGTATACACGATACCCTCACGTGCTCACCGGGTTTATCAGACTGATCAAGACAGGTTGAATGTTATTTCAGAGGCGGAGTGTGTAGGACTATGGTTTAATGACAGGTTTCCCCGGGTTATGCAAATACTTTACTAGTAAAAAATATCATACTCCTGAAGCGTCAATGGCTTTGACGCCGACAGATAATGCGTAGTTGGAACGACTGGACGTCTGCAGTCTCGGGGTTTTCCCTTTAACTTGGGAGGGGTGGGTACCTCCATCTATCGTCGTGCAAACCCGTCGAGACATCTTGAGACAGCCGTCTCTGCTGTCTTTGCGAATCCTGTATCTCGGTGCGTCGGTGGCTGCCCTCTCCTCGGTGCAGTTTGAAAGCGAGACCACGTCGACACCACGAGGCGTATGCGTTCTTTTTGGCCGGAGAGGTGTCTGCACCGCTCGGGGATAATTTTGAGCTGAAGCCGTGATGTTTAGTGCAATCGAGCGAAGTAGAATGTACTCTCCTCGAAAACAATTTCGGTTCTGCTTTTTCTGAGTGTGTGCGTGGCGCCTTGAGTCCTTATGGCTCCTATATTACGAGCAGTTCCTTCTGGTATCTGAGGTATTTGCCAGAGAGAAGAGGTTCATCGGATCCGCCAGTCTATCTATTGGCTGCTCTGCTAAGTCGTCACATCATACGCCCACTGCGATATTTGTTGGTGAGTAATGATTGGCTGCAGGACTATTCGTAGAAAGGTAATTCGTCGCAGGTAAATTGGTAGCTGGTTGGCCACAGAGGGCAATTCGTAATAAAGCAATTCGTTCCGATGACAATTCCTCAAACGAATGGTAGAAATCTGGTGTGTTTGTTTTATTTTTGTAGTTCATCGAGCACATCGTTCTCAAATGAATAAACACGAGCAAAGTGCTTTCTCCACTACTTTCGTAGATTTCCCACTGTGCTGAAAAAATACTATGCCTTCTAACCTGCGCTCACATTCATTTGTGAACAGATCTTGAGACAGTTGATCTCAGGTGGGTCTGGAGAGTGATTGTGGGTACTCGTGGTCTTATTCACGCAAAGCTTGGATAATTTAGTTATAACTTTGGATTTTCAGGTCTCTCTTCGACATATCGAGTAGACATTTTCCTCAGTCTTTCGGTTAACAGTATATAAAGAAATCCTTCTCAAATTAGCATCTCCCTACCTCCTTTCATCCTAATGACTTTCATTTCGATCACACATATGCGCGCTTAGCAGAGCAATTTTCTAGCAATCGGTCTGTGTAACTAACTGTGTGTACATAAAGAAACAGGTACTCACAATATTATCTTGTACAACTCTCAACTTTTGAAACACAATAAATACGAAAACGTAAATAGCAAAAGCGTTTAACATTATCGCCTGAACTAAGCAGTCACATCCTCCCCAGAAAGTCGTTGGATAAAAAAGGAAATGCAGGCCGCATGCAAGAACAAAAGGAGGCGGGCAACAAAGTCTTCAACACTTTTCAGTGCCACGAAGCATCGTGGACTCTCTAAACAGGGTTCAACACGGCATCTAGGAAAAAAAAGTTACTGATTTCTCCAAAACCAAAATGTAGGCACATAACAAAGCGGTTTTTCAACATGTATCCTCTACACATACATGTTCCTTGTCAACCCTTTCCGGTTTTGGACCAGTTGATCTAGTGATGAATCGTCCTATGACGGATTGTCCTATGTGACCAATTGCCCTGCTACGAGTTGCCCTGTTATGAAAGTGATTTTCGTTATGATCAACCCCGTGACGTTGTAGGATCACGTGATAAACTACGCTTCGTCATTCCGTAGTCATCTGTGCGCGCCGAGCTTCACCTGTTCATGCAGGCTCCCGTGAGTCATACTTGGTCTTGTTCTCCGCGCTATCTTTCTTCGCCTCTTGCAGCGCCAAGAAAAGGCGACGGGCTGCGGATAGCACGACCCTGGTTTCGATTGCCACTAAATCGCTCGGTAAATATAGCGTGTTACAACTACCTTTGTCTAATTGTGGGAACGTATGGTTAATTGGGATTGACGATTTCTTCTCTTGAGATTCTTATGTGTGAAACGTTTCTTTTTTGTAGCACTCGAGCGTGACACTTGTTTTTTTATTCCAGCCTATATACATACATTGCTTTAAACGAAATATAAGTAAACACAATCCACAACCCTGACGATGCACAATGTCGGGAGTTCAATAATGGGAGGCGGCAGGGCGTTTCGAGGATGTTGGCATCTTCTTCCGCAGACCAGGCAAGCCAGGACGGCTCAATACGCGCCGAAAAGAAGAACAAGAAGGCCATCAATATAACATTTCTCGTGAAAAAAGAAAAAATTATATTACCGAGTGATAGTACCTGATACTGTTCCCTTACTCTTTCTAACGCCGTCTCCAACGCTCACGTGACACTTATTCGCTCGCGGGGACTCTCAACCCCGGCTCTCTGTTGAGGCTGGTGTGGCTTCAAAAAAAACTTCCGTGTTTTTTTTTTTTTTTTTGTTTAGTTTTGGTATTTTGTTTGGAACACGTCTCCCAGTGGTGTGTTTACCGCGACCAAAAAAGTCGTCCCTCAATTTCTGCCTGATGATGTCATAAATATGTCATGCTCTTGCCGACCGCGATACTGGCGCCGTCGCAGCAGCGGTGATTAATGTGGCAGCTGAGGCCCGCTTTCCAGGTGGACAGAGCATGGAAGCTTCTGAAATTAGGTTTTCGGCCACCGCGACCACAACAACACTCTAGTTCCCTCGCGCTTTTTTTTTTTTTACATTACTTCTACGCTTAACTGCCAGGATCGCCCCGCCCGATTGAAAAAGCTTTACGTTGCAACATGTGCCTCACCGTCATGAGCGTCTTTTTTTTATTTAAGTTTTCAGTTTACGCTTTATTCAGTACAAAAACCAATTACGGCTACACTCTGGCTGTTGCGGAAGGAGATTTATGCGCTAGTATTTGGGACTATTTGCCTGCTGCTAGCGAAACCTTTACATCCTGCCTGTACGCGCTCTTAGGCGCAGCTGCTCTGTGCATATGTCACCTTCAACAGAATACGTCACAGCTCCTAATATTAAATGCTTTCTTTTCGCCTGGTTCGTACTACCTATCACTGTACTGTTGAAGGTGGGACGTACCCCAATGCATTATGGCGTTGGTAACAAAATGACGTCATATCACACGGTATGGTCATATCTGCATTGAACATAGTACTCGACAAGCTTATGTAGAATAAGTTCCCTATTGGAAAATCTCGTTTTTATGAGAAATTTCTACGTCGAATGAACACATATGAATCATACAAGATATAGAACATATAAGAACCGCATTAAAACTATATAAGAACTATATAAGATATATAAAACATATAAGAACCATATGAAAAACTTGTGAGAAGTTTCTTATACGTTTCTTATATGGTTCTTAAGTGTTCTTATATATCTTATATGGTTATTATATGGTTCTTATATGTTCTTATATAAGTTGTATGATTGATATGTGTTTTTCGACACAAGAAGTTCCTCATACAAATGGCTCTTTCACTAGGGTTACAAAATACCTAATTTATAAAGTCATTAGAATAGTGCATAAGTTTATTTCACCTCAAAGCAGCATTACTAGGGTACAAATACTTAGAAATGTAATGAAACTAATGTCAAAAATACAACCGCATTGCGTCATTTGTTTTCGCTTAAATGGCAAACAGATGTACGCGAGAAACAATGAAAAATAGAAGTAAACAAAAGAAAAAATTGTCCTGTACCTGTAGTCACGCTACTAAACAATCACAACTTCCGAGGCAGCTTTATATTGCGCACCTTAAACGAATCGTTTTTGTTTTGTTGTTTCTTTTCTGGAATTTGTAGTTTGTATAGGCACAGTTTACGCTCGAAACACTTGGGGTTACGGAAAAATGAAAACGAGCTGATAACAAAAAGGGCTCGCGTTTGTTCCAACTTTGTTTAGCCATAAAAAAACGCGGCACAAGAGTGCGACTTCTGTGCCGCATTATTCATGCGTAAATCTAGATACCTGTGATCTAGCTGATCATTGCAATAATAACAAAGATGTAGATTTTGTGCCCCTTGATACCATGAGGTAACGCGTTTTATGAATAGCAAGTTGCGAGGGTAATATTATATTTCTGCATAACCTTGAAGGCCTATCCAGATGCAACGCAGTTCTCCACTTTTGGCGGGCGTTTTGGCGACATTTTTGGCCTAACTGCCCCTGTTCAGGGAGAAAACAAAAACGTACTCTAGTCCAAGTTCGTCCCCCTTTCTGCTCTGAACGACGAGTATAAGCATACGGGATACAGCCCGCAAAGATCCGAGAAGGGGCTCCAGGAGTATATACAACGGCACGTTGTTACGCCGCACAACTTCTCGACTGCATCAGCTCCTGAACCGCGATCCCTTATTTTGTCCAACAAAAACGTAGCAAAATACACTTCGAACGACAGGATATGTGAATGTGGTTATGACGGCACGACAATTCTTAGAAAAAGTTTGACTTTTTGACAGCAGCTGTCTTGGATGTTAGTTAAAAATGCTTTGATCTCTCCGTCGATCAGGTAACTGATTAAAAAACTTGGTTTTTTTCCCTCATTTACAGACATCACTGTGCAAGCAAGTAAACGTTTCTGAAAATACCGAGTGTTATTTCTTATTTGAAAAAAATATTTATTGCGTCTTTATTGTTACGTGAATACTGTCTTCGGTATATGTTTCTTGAGCTCGGCGGACATTCGAGGGGTGAGCAACCGGCACAGTCTGGTGAGTATTTAACTAAAATGTGTTAATTAATTTTTTAATGATTGAAAAGAGACATATGGTTTTAATTAGAAACTTGTTGAGCGTAATTTAAAACAACTAAATCAGTAATTTCTAGAAATGCTTTGGGTGCGTGAGAACCGCAGTATTGCGCTAAAAGCTACCAGTCGTGCAGCAGGTACAAGTCTGGGGCTAAACTAAGAGACGAAAAAATCGCGCGGGCGCCCTATCTCACCGGTAGACTTGTACCTGCTGCCCGATTGGTAACTTTAGCGCACTATAACTTCACGCACTCAGTTTTCTAGGAAATGATTGATTTAGTGGTTTTAATTGACGCTCAGCCCGTTTCTAATTCGAATCATATGTCTAGTTTTACTAATTGAAAAGTTAAATAAAACATTTGAGCTAATTACTCGCCATTTCGTGACGGTTGTTCGCCCTCGAATGTCCGCTGAGCTCAAGAAACATATAGCCAAGATGGCCTTCACGTTTCAGTAGAGACGCCACTTTCAAGAATCTGTTTCGAATAAAACAAAACGCACGGTATATTGCACACATTAAATATTTTCCGTTTCTATGAAGTTATTCAATATCAAAAAGACAAAAAGTTCAGAACTCTACCATTCTACACCTGCCTCTACTATCTGTTCTACAGCAAACAAAGTGTACTTACGTCGCGTAGGAGCAAGTTCCTCCATCAAACACAGTTATCGATCTCCCACATGTTCAAAATGAGATTATTAATAAGATTCACTCCGGTAAGTGCCGACAAGAAAAATGGTTTTGTTTCATAATCGAAGTAGTGGAGTAGAGGTCCACTCTGGTCGTTTGAGACGCTCTTTCAGAAGCCACGCGCTTATGAAATAAGAGCACAAGGTCAGTTTCTTCCAAGTCTGAGCACGAGCGTATCGCTTCTCCTTATCCCCGCGGGCATCCTTAACTGCAGTCAAGTGCAACTGAGGTCAAACTTCATGGCAGTTAAGGTTGCCCGGGTTACTAGGGCATAATTGAAAGTAAATTCTAATTATACTTATGCGCATAGTGCCTGGAGCGCGTCTGCGTCTGGTGTGTGTTAGGTCCTATGCTGCCCATACATCAAAAGTTGTCCCGAATCGGCAAAACATGACGTCACAGAAGCCGGAGTGTCACGCCACTGCATGTCGCGATACTGGCGGTTGGTCATAGAGGATGCTAACGAGAAGCTGCGTGGTGTATAAGCGACGCGAGTGTCGCTGTCATCACGGCGTTCCAACATTCTGGCTGCCAAGCTTCCGTGGGCTGCCACACTGGAGAGCGACCAGCAGCAGAACAGGCGCCTGCCCAATTGACCACTTCTGCTGTCACGCCGCCAGGATCGCGGCCGGCGGCAGCATGACACTTCTATGATGTCATCAGGCGGAAATCGAAGGATCACTTTCATGGACGCGGTAAACACACCAGTCGGAGACGCGTTCCAAGCACCATACTCAGGATTAACTGCGGTTTAGGATGCACGTCGAGAAACTCCGACTGCTGGTAAGTCTCACCTCAATCACACTTAAATCCGGTTAAGGTGGTACTCCAGTGGATTGTGAGATCGTCTATTGCTGGTGATACCTCAATCAACGGGCGTACCTTAAAAAGAAATTACACTCATGGTCTGCCAATTTCTGTGTTAAAAATCGAATACAAGATTGTGGCAAGCCCTTTTACTACGCCTTGAAACAGACACCAGGGGCACCATCAGACGGCGTTCGCGAACATTAATTGCTGTATTGCGTCTACCACACCAAACGATATGACGCTTTTCTAAAAACATAATGCACGGCGCGCATAAAAGGAGCAAAATATACGTTTGTAATCTCCGCTTACTTCAATATATTCATTGGTCAGATTTTATTAAAATAGTAGGAACTCGGGAATCCCCCTAGAGCACTGCAAGGGCCGGAATTCCTGAGCTATCACCGAAACCGGCACTTTGAGAAATTAAAGAAATATCAAGCTCGCAAAAATGAAGTCGTTTAAGGTACATATTCTGCAAATGCACGGCTGTTATAAGCGCACCGTCTCAATTTTTAGATGCAACTAACTAAACTAAAAAGAAGCGTTCACCATCGCTACGATACCAACTGCTTTCCTTAGGTATGCTGGAAATGCAGGAAACACAATTGCAATGCTACCCGCTCAAAGTCTTCTCGTTTCACCGCTTGTGTCAAAGCAGTCATCTTCGAAGTATACCGAACACAGAACCTCAGTATTTTTAGGCGACCAACCATCCCCCCGCCGACAGCACGCTCCCGCGCAGCACGCCGAATGCTGTCTTTGGGAAACCTACGACGTGCAAACATGTTTAAGGCTATATTTTGCCGTTCAAATGCACATACTCATCGAGCTTTCTCCCGTGAGTCTGCTCACATACAGTAGTAAGCTATAGCGAGTGAGCGAGATTCGTGGCAACCTGCTTGCTGCTCAGTTACTCGTGCAAAGTAATTCCTGGCGTTTTCACGCGACTTACGCAGCCGAAAGCGACGCAGGAGCCCACCATCGCCTTCGGAAACAGCTGCAGTTATTTCACAATGAAACGTAGCACATAAAACACCAGACAGCACATCATAAACCTCCTTGGTCGTACCACGCTACAGAGTGCGTCGATCCGTTTTTTGCCCTGAGCATAACATGGCAACGGTCGGCATTTCTGGCGTCCGTTACGGGGCGCCGCTTCCACAACGGAAGTTATAATATAACCTCCTTGGCTGCTGCAGACCTCGCCATCCAAACGTACAAAATCCTGTCTGTCCAGCACCTATTGTGTTGACATGGAGTGTCCCCTATTCTTCCTAATGAAGTATCCGTCTAGGTTATGCTAGCTGCGCTCTCCGCACGAGAAGCGGTAATAAGAAGCTCGCCGCGCTGAGCAGGGTACGCGGATGTCCGAAGCGGCAAGGGAACAGGAAAAGGTGCAGGACACCCACTTATTTCACACATCTCTTCCACATCACCTAAAGCGCATCTCAGCCAAATGACCTAATCATAGCAAAGCTCCTATCCGAAGTCAAACTTTTTTTAACACACCAATACCCTGAAAAGGGTTGAAAGGCTTGCAGTAAGGTTCATATTTTCCAATTACTCCTGAAGTACTGGCGTTATAACGCTTATCTTGTGCACGCAGCGTTAAACTCCTGGGAGATCGAAAAAAATTGCTTGCCTTGAGCTTTTGTACGCACTGTACGAATGTAAAATCAATAGCAGAAGAATAATACCTAAACAAACACTGGAATGAAAAAACCTTTATTTTTCTAAAACAGAACATATATTAAAAATATTAGCAGAAAAAAAAATTGGCAATATTTCCGCCGCTAGACACAATTTAGGTGCAGAATGTTGAGGTCGCAGACCGCTAAGCCCCGCCCTGTGCTTACAAGGTGCGTACATCTCTCATTGGCTGGAGAGATGATTGACGTGTGAAAGGTTGATTGTAATTTTATCTCCTTGCCATAATAGTATTTTGATCGACTAATTTTAATGTTTGAGAAGCAGATAGTGAAGATAATGTCACTATTATTTTCAAATGTATTCTGATATTGATATTTCAGCTTTCGTTTGAAACGTTAACAAGGAAGGCTGCCCTCGTCTGCTGAGTGCTGAACGAGCGTAGCTTGTTGAGCTCGTCAATTTTATGAGTCCTGGTCGTTTTGAGTTCACAGAGGTGTTCAGAGGAAGATCTCATCAACCAACACAGTTTGCAGCAAACAATTGTCGCAAGTACGCGCCTTCGGAAGCACTGTGCGTATGCTTGTTTTTGTACTGGACTGGCCTAAGGCTAGTGTATTACAAGAACTATCTTGATCGATCTGGCTTCATTTTTTCTCGGCACGTGTCGATGCTTCATAATGATGTTGTTTCCCGTAAAACCGGTCCTGCTGCTCTGTGAATTGTGCAACCGTCGTGATTGCGACCATGGTTTCAATACCGACATGACACGTACACAGGTAAAAATTTGCGAGCCATTTGGCTAGAGGCAGTCGGGCGTTCGGCTCGCATCAAGGTTCTAAAGGCAAGTTCCCGTCATTTCGCTTCGAAAGGGAAATAGCTCTAAATGTTTTCCAGTGCACCTGGCCTTTACCAGAGCGAATGTTTTGCGTCGCGCGTTTTTAACTGTGCGCGTTATAGGCCCGTAGCTCTCAAGTTTTGAGCAGACGAACTTGCAAGAGCGAAAAAATGAAATATTGGCTCGCGTTTCGAACATGCATCAATACGCTTCCCCTCACGCTGGAGTTTTTCTCACTTCCGTTCCATTTTAAGTGCCAGCATAGCCGAGGGCTGCAACAGCAAGCTGCGAGCTTTCAGCGTCCCTGCCAGCACGCGCGCTCGTGCAGCGCGGCGCATCGTTCTGGAAGACGCGCTCTTGAGTAGCATCGGCTTCGCCATCAACGCAAGAGTGAAATATACGTGCTCACTTAGGCCATGAAAGAAAGCTAAAGATTGAAGCCGGAACGTTTATTGGGACGCTGCGGCCGCAGACTGGCACAATTCTGTTCTTTTATTTCTTCTTTCTTTTTTAACGTTTTTGTTACCGCGCGCTCTACAGCTGCTGACGTAGCTGGCTTGTACTCGAACGGTGGTGGCACGCGCAAAATCGAACGTTAGCAGAGCCACCTGGAGTGGTTCAGCCCATAGAGTTATTATAATGTACGCTAGAAGGTTCAACTGAGCAGCAGTGACGCTGACGCAAACGGACCCCGTAAGTGATGACGTCACAACATGGCGTTTGGGTCCAAACAAACCGTTGCTAGGGACGTTGCTATGGACTAATGCATGGAGACTCCACATGAGGCTAGATTTTTGCTTACAAGTAAGTAAATAATTTTTTGTAAGCAACCTAACTTCTTGATATCTAATTATGAAGATGTTCTTGTCGTCTCAGTGTCATATTGCAACGATGAAAGCCATTTCTGAAGTCTTACACTCCGCTTTGCTTTGGTAGCAGACGACACGATAGATTTGCTGGCCTCTGTTGCAGCGGGCGTCTTCATTGAAATGCGTCGGTAAACAAGCGACAAAAACAAGTGGATTGCCTTGGCCGTAGAGGCCTCCGCAATGTGCGTTTTTTTCCTGTGAACAACCCAGCTTAGTTACGAGGGGTGAACATGCAGTAAAATCAAACCACGTCACGCAGATCAGTTACGACGACGACCTGAAGTGCATTACCGGCGTAGTGCAGGCCACCATGAGAAACAAATCGTACGCCGTCGAGGGAAGTCGTTTGTTATTATTATTTTATTATTGTGGTTGTCAGGTTACTAAAGAATTGCATGTCTATCGCGATTTCGCAGTATTTTGCTTTTTTTTTCCCCTTGGTATACATCAAATTCCGTGGATGTGCTCTTTTGGTGAAGATCTTCATCGAACCCGCGATGCGAGGTACAGTCTGTAATAGACTCACCTTATGTTTTTTATCCAGTTCTTTTCGCGCTTTGGGGTCTTGCGGAAATCTGAAGAAACTGCAAGAATCTCTCCACGCGATGGTTACAACCAGGTATACGAAGCACCCTCGCATAGCGCTAGTCCGCAAACAAAATTTGGGATCTCAACCGTTCGCCTGAAGTGCTTTTCTCGCGGGTGCAATGCGATCTTTTAGCAGACTATCATCTCGATCGACGCCCGGACTTTCGATAAACCATATTTTGCATCGCACCCCACTATGAAATCTTAAGAGTGTATGAAACTCATTATATTTCAAACAAATGCGATGTCAGAATATCGTCTTTATTCACACGATGCAAACGACGGCCCCACTTGGCCGGCCGGCGTGCGGCAGACGGCATACTTCTTGCATTCGTCGTCTGCTGCAGGCATCTTGAGGACCGGAAGTTGCAGTCGTAAATATTTCAGAAACGAGCGATTACCGGCACACTTCTGTCGAAACATATATGACATTCAAGCTTTCTATATCTGTGATTTTTAGAAGTTTAAATCCTACTCCTGATTTTTGAATGGTCGGGTTTTCGTAGCAAAACCGAGCCACATGTATTCGTCCATAACAACGACCCTAGCAACGGTTTGTTTGGACCCATGACGTCACACTTACGGGTCAATTGAAGCAGACAGCAACCAGTCTAAAATTGACTTCCGGTAATGCATTTCTATGGGAAAAAGTGAGTGCATTTTCTCCCTGCGCTCGGTCATAAGAGCAAATATCCCAAATAATTCGTACGTACTAGGTAGCTTGGAACATTTCTCAGTCAGGCCGACGAAATAATTGGTCAGTTACGGCGTTTTTCTTTCAAATTCATCGCATTAAAAACGGTGCTAAAACGGTTTCGTACGTGTATTTTTGTGCACTGTCGGACACTGTTAGCGCGAACGCGACGTCGGTGCTTTTCAGCGTGGGGGATATACGTGCCAAACGAAAGAAGAACATCTGGAAATTAAGAAAGACGGCAAGAACTACGCAGTAACACTGGATCAGTAACTACACGTGCATGTAGGATCAAAATAAATTGAAGGCCACGTAATCTATTCCGATTTTAAATAAGTAAGTACCGCTTTATTCTTTCTGCTCTGAGCGAAGCTGCTTCTTCTACGTTCAAAATATCACCCGCACGCTCGAAATCTTTGAGAACAAGTGCCCGATAAAAGCTGCCCGGCAGAGAAAACAATACGAAGAGACACCTTCCATAGCCCACGGACTTTATTCTCTACGTTTTGAATGTTTTTATCCGCTCATGCACGGCGGGGTCATTTTCATACAGTGACAGGACTGGCATATTATCAATATATAAGCGTCACCGGAATGCTGGCGAGCCTTGAACACACTCTATATTCCTTTCGATTGTAATTTTGCTTCGAATCGTCGCTTGTTTTTACACACCTGCTGCGGAACACACGTTTGGGACTGAAATGTAGCGAAGTTAAACATCGTTCACTGATGAAAAAAAATGCACTAACTAAAGCAATTACACTTTCACAGTGTTAATCAAGGTACATACTATTCGGTACGACCCAAATAACCAAAGTGTTCCGTGTTATTTTTCCGCGAAGAGGCAAAATGCACGCGCGTTTTCCCATAGGAATGCACAGGAGCACCGCAAAAGTAGACTGGTTGCTGTCTGCTTCAATTTGCGTCACGGAAGTCGCATAGACACTAGCGCCAGTTGAACCTCTAGCGTACATTATAATAACTCTATGGTTCAGCCATCATAACATGGTCGCGTCTTCTGCGGATGCGCTCGCGCCCCTGTCCCAGAGCAACGGGTCTATAACACTCACCAC